>VZRJ01002422.1:537262-590866 GCA_013397565.1 Ptilonorhynchus violaceus
ACTCATGCTGCAGCAGTTTTGGGAGTGCTGCTGCTCGTGTGATTGGACCCACGCTGGGGAAGTTCGTGGAGAACTGTCTCCCATGGGAGGGACCACACGGTGCCGCAGGGAAATGACTCCTCTCCCTGGTTAGCGGAAAGAAGGTCTTGGGTAATGAACTGACCAGAACCCCCACCCCGTCTCCCTGCACCGTCGGTGGGAAGGAAGGAGGGGTTGGGGGGAGAAAAGAGTGTCTTTAAGGGCTTATTTTACTTCTCATTCTTTCATTCTGATCTTGTTAGTAATAAATTCACTTTATATCATTAAGTAGAGCCTATTTTGCCCTTGAAGTGTTTTCTCCCAGTCCTTATCTCAACTCATTAACCCTTTGTTAAATTCTCTCTCCTCTGTCCAGTTGCAGAGCAGAGGAGAGTGAGTGAACAGGCCTTTCGTGGGTGCCTGTCGTTCGGCCGGTGTCAAACCATGACAGAAAGATATTGAAATAAAAGTAATTTGAAATGGTACCTGACTGTTGCAATGCAAGTTCCTGTAGCTAAGCCTCCCTACAAGTTATTGTTTTGGGTACCTCATAATCACATAGTGTAAAAAGATATGTTTCTTCTCTGGCTGATCAGTATTCAGATTACATAGCTAGCCAAACATTGTTGCCCAAATGTCTATGCTTTTGTGCGAAAAAGTACATTTAAGTATGAAAAGCCAAGTCATTTTATACAAAGAAACAAGTTGGAGAGGAAAAGAACCTTAACCAGTATAGGTTTCATCAACATGGACAAGGAGAAATAATCACTAGGTTCCTACTTCAAGGCCACAAAAATCAGTGAGACATCTTCCCTTGCCTTCAGTGGATCTTGGATCGTATCCCAAACGATGACCTCTGACTTGACAAAGATAGTTACTAGCCTTTTGTTCAGTTTAGTGATGCTTAATGAACATGACTAAGGCATGTTTGAACAGTCCTAGGATGGCGTGAGCAGTAGCATGATTTAGAGGCAAAAGTTATCCAGCATTTTTTAAAGATTAGCTCACACCCTTCGAACTTTTTAATCCAGGTGCAGCTAGCTGTTATGGTTGTGTTAGCCATCTGGTACTATAGTCTTTGGCTGAAAACAGAAGCAATATGTATCACCACTGCTTTTTGTTTCCAGGAAAAAGGAATGCTGTTTTTATGATCATCCATTCATTTGGTATCAAGCACATTTCACACATGAGTTAACTGGAGACCTGCAGTTGATATATTCTGTGGTAAGAAGAAGGACTTTTTATGGCTGATGGTAGAAACAGAGATGCAGAGGGAAAGGCTGCAGTTTCAGAGTAGCTGAATATATTATCCTTGGAGTTTTTGGCTTTCCCTTCATAAAAAGATTCTTTATTTAGTGACACATTGTGTCAAATAACAAAAGGGTTTGCACTTTCTGGTTTTGCAGTTCAAAGCAAATAACATCTTCAGCTATATTTTACTTAGCATAAAAACATTTGTAAATGCTTTCCACTAACCTTCCCAGCAAACTACAAGTAACTTGATTTTATATACTTACTCACTTGAAAACATTTTATTTTGTTCAAATTACAGATACGTGCAAAGAAATTACCAGCAACAGAGAGCAGAAAGGAAACTGTGAAGGCAAAGGACATTGTGGCTGCTTAAAAATGTTATTCGTGGTACACAGCAGTACCAAATTACATCACCCAAGGGATCTTCCTGACTTCTCATTGCAGGGGGGTAGGACTTTTAAAGGTCCTTTGCAATCAAACCCTTCTATGATTCTGTGATTCTCTCCAAGGAGACACAAAGTCTTTTTGAGAATAAAAGGAATGTTGCTGCCACACCATGCAGTAAGAGACACCAAAGTCTCCTGTGTCTTCTATATCCTGGAGAGAGGAGTAGAGTTGGAGCAGGTCTGTTACCTCAGGTTTCTCTATGTCTCCTAGAAAAAAGCCAGCACGCAAAAGGATGGAAGAAGATAACAAATCCTGGATTCTTAGTTTGTGACTTTGTTTCACCAATGCACAAAGTCAGGAAGTGATACAGCCCAACAAGCATGCTCAGCTATTGCCTGCCTGACAGCAGTTGCATCAGCTTTTTGAAGGATACAATCCAGCAACCTGACAGGTTGCCATTAAAAATGCCCCCACTATTTCAAGGAAACAAACCTGTATTTATGCCAGGTTGGTGTGTGGGTCCCTTCTCTCCTCTCAGTTACACCTGAGCTGACCTGCACTGCTTTCAATAGAGAGGCTCGCTGCTATGTCTTGGCTCCCAATAAGCTGGAGATTTTCTCTGTGCCATGCCTTCTGTATCCACACAAGAAATTTTGCATACCCAAGGGTGTAACAAGATACCTGTCAGCACTTACTGCCTGACAATTTTACTCTAGGGCTATTGATGACCAGGAGATACCTAGGAGTGTCACGTGGCCTTTTCCTGAGCTGTCACTAAGCTAAGGACGATCCTGCATCCTACAGTGTTCAAACACCCATCTTTACCTTATGCTTGTCATCCAGCTATTGCATATCTTAGGTACTTGTCATCTCAGTATCTAAATCCCAAAAGAACAACTTAAGCAACTGAGGGGAAGCTGGAGCTGGGGGCAGGTTTCGGTGGAAGCTACGCATCTAACCCCCTGAGATGTCTGAAACACTTCCACCAAGGTGTATATATCTAAGCACTTGAATAGCTTAAAGGATCCAGACTTAAGTGCTATTGTGACTGTTGAAAATGGCTCCTATGTAATTTACACTTTATTGAAAAAAAATTAAGTGTTAAATACAGAGAAGCTTCAGAAATGCTGCAAATATATACATATATTCATAGATGCACAGTCTTCTCTGAGCAACAGCAAGTTATACCAGCTAGTATAGCCACTCACATGTCTGCAAGAATGAACAGATCAAGAGGCTCAGATTCCCAGATTTCTTGGCCCAGTAATCCAGATTCTGAAAACCCCACTGGAAAAATATTTTAAGTGATAGGAACTAACATTACAACAATGGGAATTTACTCCTGGGATTAGAAGAGTCCACCACATTACAGGCAGATTAGCAGGCAGCTGGATCCACCCTGTCTTTTCAGATCTAGTTAGATATTCTGTTTCTTAATAGGTCAAGCTTTATAAATCTGGTCTTCAGAATGGTTGTGGGAAGTGTTCTGCATGGGCAAGCTCTGCTAGGGCTGAAATGCAGGATTGTGCCTGTGCTTCTGAGACAGTGAGCTACAGCACAGAAGAGGGTAAGATCTGCTCTTCGCCATTTGCCTACTGCCCACTCACAGTCCAGCTGACTGCCACTCAGGCAGGTTCTCCGACATGTCTGAACATTCCCAGGAATATTGCTTTCCATATGATCTGAAACGCCATGCGGCAGCCGTGCCTGCAATCCTGCAGTTGGCGCAGCAGGCACGGCTGATCTTGAGGGCAGACTTTGGCAGGCAGGAGAGACATCCCCTGGAGGGAACCTCCATGTGTTTCATTGAGAAGGGAGCTGGCAAGCATGGCTTTTACACAATCTTGCTATTGCCATTTACAGTTAGTGAACAGTGAGGGTCAGGCTGCCTTCCTGTGGAGTACCTGCAGCCATAAAACATCAGATCTTCTTTGCTATTCTTATTTCTGTGTCTATATTTGTGTTGCATGAGTCCACTGTTCCTGCCTGAAGAAGAACCCTGGCTAGCGGTATCAGGATTGAGAGGAATCCCCAGCCTGTCCTCTGGCAGACAGAGCTGGAAACCTCCTCTTACAGCTGCTTGTGTTTCACACTTAAGTGAAGCAACAGCTAAGTCTTGTGCCTCATCCTCTAAGTGCCCATCAATTTTTCTAGCTCTGGAAACAGCATCATTGATAATTTTAAAAGGAAGAAAGAGGGGAAGAAAAGAATGAGTGAAAGAAATGAGCGATGTCCAAAGCAAATAAGGAAAGCAATGGCATAAGGGGAGGCAGCGGGTGAGCTCCTGTGCCCTGCTCTACTCAGGGCTTCATCCATCCTTCCACCGCCATAGATTGGCATAGCAATGTGATGGGGAGACAGACACATTTTGAGGCTAATATACATCCTCCATCCTCCCCATTACAGCTGCATCTGGCCCTGTGGTGGGTTATCCTCTCTCTCCAAATGTTCAAGTCATTATCAGTTTGACAAATCCAATATATATAGAAAGATCTCCAGGCAAAATCTGTATTTCCAGAAAACAAGATTCCTATACCATCTGCAGCTAATTGTTTCATACCATATTCGTCTCAGTCCTGCTGAGCCCACTCTAGGCCTGCTGAGCCCATCACTTACCCTGGTTTTACACAGGAGGAGTTCCACTGTCTTCAGTGGATTAATACGATTAACACTTTTGTGTATGAGGGCAGAATTCAGGGTTGGAGGAGCATCCACTACTGCCTCAGGTCAACCTCGTCATCACCTTACCACTGACAGGCATATTTGGTGGCAGACAATGAGTCTGGTTTTCAGGGGAAAGGGAGGGGAGGCAGCCAGCCAAAACTCAGGTTGTGCTGAGGAGGGGAAAGAGGTGTTGCTGCCTCTGAAATCAGATCCAAACCACCGGGCAGGGAGATACCCTCTGCAAAAGGTTGCAGCCATGGCCCCGTGCTCCCTTTTCACCTACAGTGATTGGCAACATTTCCCTTCATTCAAAATTAGAGAAAACAACAGAGCTCAGCAGTAATCTTGATTCTAGAGCCTTGTTGAAACTCTAGACACACATATCTGACAGATACAACAGAGATTAATGAGCCATGACCAGAAGTTTGATTTTTCTGTCAAGTGCTCCCATCCGTTTTTAATAAACAGGGGAACAACATAAACTCCAGCTCCTGCTCTCCGCTGTTTAAGCTGGACAGGTTGCTTTTCGTACCATGCGTGTCTGTGCTGAGTTATGACTCAAAATCACTGAAAAATGCTAGGGTTTTGTTGGGTATTTTTTTCCGCTGTTGGCCCTTTTGTGGCTACTTTTGTGATGAGTTTTTCTCCTTCCATATTGTTTCTTTCCGCCTCAGCATGGACTGTCTGGTATATACCACTGGAAGCTGTCAAATGTAATATCATGTTTACAGCTAAATGAGTTCAATTTAGTGTCATTGGTGTATTATCTGGAGCACATAAGCGCCTAAAAAGCCCACTGCTTTGTTTGAAACAGCACTCCACTTTATTTTTTTATGGGGTTTTGGAACATGGTTTCCTCATCCTTTCCAAGTACAACAGGGTGAGCCAGCTAGAGTGGAGCCTGAGGAACATGTCATAGTCTCTTCCTGCTTCTGGTTACTTACATTATAATCAGGCATTGCTCTCATAAAATAGTAATCAGTACATAGACATCTGAATTTGTCAGGAATTCGTGGTAAAGCAGTCCCTAAGGATTATATGCCACAGAAATGTGTTTGAGAATTCCTCTATATTTATTTCTCATAAACTGTGATAGAAGCCACAAATGAAACAAAAGACTGTCAGAGGATGGTTTATACCCTGAGGTATTTATGGGAGGGGAAAAAGAGTGAGGAAATGCTGCCATAAATCTAACTGGCCACAGAATGTCACTCTTGCTCCATGCAAATAAAACTGAAAGGAAATTTACCTGGTAATATAAAACCTTAGTCTTAAGGAAGGCAATTCAGGGGAGCTCTTGCCTGTAGACAGATGAGGTATGGCTATGCAGACATGAACAAGTGGGTACACATACCCACTCCCACAGCGAGCCCAATGACATGCCTGAACCAAATGCCTTTGCAAACCGCAGGACCTGCATCCAGGTCTGCATCCGAAGTCAAATCCTGCAGGTGACTCTTCTCCCAAAAGGTCTTGCCAACAGGTCTGGATTGGAGGCCTTAGAGGGAGAAAACCCCTGTACCTTAAAAACCCTCCCCACACTAAGGCAGACACACACAGAAGGCCCCAGCCTGTGCTTAGGGCACTTCAGTCTCCCTGCTGAAAATACCTGATTATCAGTAGGATTCTGGCTGTCAGTGAGGTCTTTTCTGAGATGCGGGATCAGGACCACAGAGAAACAGCTAGGCTATATTATTTCAAACAAAAGCTGCTCTTGAATAAAAAGCACTCTCAGTTTCAAAACATGAAATAAAAGCTGCCCTGAAATTGAAATTGTCCTTGACTTGATGCCGCCTACAACTGAAATTGCCACTAAATTTAACAGACCGATGCTTAGCATTTAATTGCCCCTGAAAAGACATCACTGTCAGGAAGGCACAGTATCAAAACCCAAATCTTTTAGTTTTCATTCAGGGCTTCGTTTCAGGTGGCAGGTACCTGCTTCTCCAAGGCAGGTGACCTTGATCAGACTAGAACACAGAGGTCATCCCCCTGTGCAAGAAAGGATCCCACCAAGGTGCCCACCTCTCTGTAAAGGGAAAAGGCACCAGCTGCAAAACACCTCTGCATTTGTCCTTTGGGAAAAAAAGCTTTCACTGGGGTCTAGAATGAGACTGGGGAAGCAGAGTAGAGGTTATTTCCTACTCCCTCAGGGCTGAAGGACTGAGATTTCCCTCCCCCCCCAACCCCACCTTCTGAATAGGTGAAGCTTCTCAGGAGAAGATACTAAAGCTTGTGTGATCTGTCTGTGGTCTGCTGAAAACACATTTTTTGTAGATCTGAAGAGGTGAAAAAAAATGGATTTATGCACTTATCATTTTTTGCATGCACAAAAGTGCAAATCTTGAAAAAAAATTGAATATAAAGAATAACATAAAAATTTAGATCAGATCAAAAATTCTGAAATGTTGTTTTTTGGTAAGCCTTGAAGTGTTTTGACTTAAGTATTTTTTCCTGATGTTTTTGCTGTAATCTTACTTAGATTTCAAAACAGAAACTTACTTGCAGTCTAAAAATTATATATTTTCTTTTGAAAGTTATAAAAAGAGGATATTCTGATAATTTAAAAGAAAATTTCCAATTGTATTTGAATATGGCATTTTCATTTAAGTAATCCCATCTCCTCCCTAAGGCTTTGATTTTGACAAATCCACATCTTCCAGTGAAAAACACTTCCCAGAACACTTCCCAATTTTCTCTAATATTTGCATCTGTTCTTCTCTGAAAACGTGTCACAGCTGTAGATCGACAGGAATCGCACAGAACACGGTTGATTTATGGTCAAAATAATATTTTTAAATCAACTTGTATTTAAGAGTAGTGAATAGCACATGTCCATATACCAGCAATGTATCATAAGGATTTTGTACTGCTTTTACGTTTTTTACATTTCTTTTGCATAATTATACACGATTCATGTGTGATTGTAATTTTTACAATTATTTTACATAATTACATGTTATTAGAGCTGAAATTTGGGCAGAGTTACAGACTGCAAGCCAGATCCTCAATGTTTCAGGCACCCACCCTGATGGTATCATCTGTCTCCTGGGACAGGCAAATTGGACCAAAAGGGACGACAGTCCTCTGAAATTAGGACAACCCCATAGTGATACATGGCTGTATCACTACCAGTGAAGTGGTAAGGAAAAGGAAATAGCTTGTCCCTGCTGCTTTTATTCTTAGCTGCAGCTTTGGCCTCATGTCGTGTGATCCCAGTTAGACACAGAGTTTATGGGGAGTTGAACGAAATTCGTGGGAAGCTGCACACTGCTTTCCTGCATCTGTCCCCACTGCCTTCCTCTCCGGCCCCCAAACCACAGGTACTTGGATGCAAGGCAAACCTACAGAGAGGCTTCCGTTTAGTCCCAGAATATTGATTCCTCTGGCAGAAAAATCACATTTGCGATGTTCTTGGTAAATATGGGGAGGAAGGGTCCCGCACGCAGCAAAACCTGGGGCGTTTTCTTCACCTTCACCAGGCGCGCAGGCATTTTCTGCATTAGAGTGGTTCCTTGGTGGGACGCACTACCCTCTGTGAAGGTGAATACTAATCACAAGTTTAGCTCCTGGGCTTTGCTAACACCCTATTTTTGCTGGCTTTCTGCTCCTCAGAGCTTGGGAAGGTCTCTGTTGGCTGAGGCACATGGGGTGGGTGCATGCCTCGTTTCCTTGGCTGGATTATCCCTCATCCCCTCTGCATTTTAAGAGATTTGGTGGGTCCGTTAACAGCTTCTACCTGTTTTAAGACCTGTGACAGGAGGCTGAATGGCTCACTTCATGCAGCCCCATTCGCCTGCCGTTCCTGCTCGTGGTGTTGACATGATTTATGTAAATCATAAAATGTGGTGGGGTGACCTCACGAGTGTCCAGCTCTCCTCACGCACGTCTCCGGGCAGAAGGGCTAGTATTTATAAACAGTGGTATATTCACGTCTCAGTAACCTGCTTTATTTACACTGCTTGAGCAGGGCCGCTAGTGCACAAATGAAATATTATTCCCCACCATGTGCGTTTCGTTTTTCTGTCTGCTCTGTGTTTTCTTTCATGCGTTGCCCTCACTGTCGGTGAGTTTGTCGGCAGCTCTCCCCAGCAAGGGGCTGGGGGGAGGGGAGGGGGGTGAGTGAGGTTTGCTACCATTTCCAGAGTAGAGGGTGACAAATGAGTGTGGGACCCCAGGCCAGCAGAGTAGTAAAGTCTGCACTGGGGCTACAAGCTGAGCTCCAGTTTCTGCATGTTGGAGGGGAGCAAGCTGGTCCCCCTGCGTTAACAACCAGCTGGGCTGCTGTGACACAGCCCTTCATCACAGCCGAAGCCATTGCCTTTGCTCAGAGAGCCCCAGCCCATCACATGCTTCACTTGCTGTGCTGCTGCTGGTGGGATGCTTGCTCCTGGGAAATCCTGGTCTTGGCTGTTCTTTGATGAGGGTAGGCAAGAGTTAGTCGAGCTATAATCAAGCTTCTCAGGCATCTGGATATGGTTGAACCAGCTGGAACTTTCTAGCAAAGTCATCTTTTCACAGTCATTTTTAAGGAGATCTTTTTACTACAGCCTCCAAAGAGCTCATTTCTGGCTCATGAATTAAGAGAAAAATGTCTTCTCTCCCAAAATAACCAATAACCGATAAGTTCAGTAATGAACTCAACAATAAAAACTGCTTATCACCCTTCTGGTTTGGGGGCACTTATTTTTCATTTTGTTCTTTTTACCACTAATTAAAAAAAGGGAAAGAAGGTTTAATGTTTTTAAAAACATCTTGTTTAAAGTTGTGTCTGGTTCATTATCTCACCAGCTTCTGCTGTTTTGAAAATGTGTTTTTTCTTTGAATTTTCTCAATGAGATGTTTATGGTAAATATTAACTTATGAACAAGTCAAGAAAATCAATAGCTGGAACTCCGTCAAACTCGAAAGACTGTGAGCATTTCAAAATGAACTCCAGGACCTGAAACTCCAGAGCAGAAAGAGCTCTCTATTGCCTTTACTGATGGAAAGGGAAAAGTATGTTATAAAAAAGCTCCATTTCTGTAAACGACGTACACATGATTCTTCTAGCAGCACTTGAACAACATCTAAATCATGGGGCCACAAATGCTCAGCAGCTTCTAGATTCAGATGTACATTCTGGCAACATCTGGCTGTGTGCAGGGATAGGACCTGTGTTTAAATGGATCCTCCTTCTCTTGTCCTCTGCTGTGGTTTCCACAGGAAGCAAACGCCTGTGTCTGGACAGGAAGGGGATGGTCTATGCTGTAAAACATGATGGAGGTAGGCAGGAACTCCTCTCCCATGTTTGTTTGAAACCAGCGCAGGGGTAGAGCTAAGGAAGGATCAGGATTTGGGCAGTCACTTATTTGTTAAGTAGCCCGGGAAAGTTTAGCTGCCAACCTGGGGTCGCGAGCTCTGTGATGGGGGAGCAGCTCCGCTGGGGCTGGCAGGCACATCTGGAAGCAGACATTTGGCTTGCGGCTGCAGCCCATGTGTCAGGTTTGGTGTGTGTCTGGAAAAGTGTGCTGCAAGGACTATCACCCCCAGGACTGGGGAGGGGAGAGCAGGAAGAACCAGATGGCTGAAAAAAACTTGCTAAGGGAAAGTACTTTTCTCTTTGTGTTCTTGCATATCCTTTTACCTGGCCTCCAAGTTCACAGCTGCATTTTCTTTCCTCTCATAAAGATTTCTCTTTTTTTGTTGTTATTCCCAGAATGTGATGGAGGAATTTCTGTTCGTTAAAGGCATTCAGCAAGGCTGTGATAAGCCTCCCTGGTTTGCTGGTTGAGATCACAAGGCAGTTTAGTTATTTGTCAAAATGCACTTGGTGAAACCTGGGCCTTCTTGCTTTTCCCCATCTTTCAGAAATCTTTACAGAAGGGTCTGATTTTGCCCTCCCTCCCTCATAGCAAACAGCACTTTTTTTCCTATCAGCAGTGGGATTGCCTATGCACAGCTTGCACAAATAGAGGTAGTAGAAACTGGCTTTGGGAAATTTTCAATATTCTTCAAGTATATAATAAATTATTTCAGAAATCTAAATGACATTGAAATGAAAAACTGACCTGTTGAACCAAAGGGATATTTGGCTGGGGAACCTCCACGCTTAGTATTTGATATTTTGAAAAATATCAATATTCTCTTCAGCTCCTAGTTGAGGAACTGAGACCACATTGTAATTCTTACAAGATGGATTTCCTGCTCTCACTCAAGGGGTTTTCCCAATAAAGTATGGTAGGAAGTGTGTTGAGCCTCATTAACTCTCATCTTGTTGCTGAAACAGCACTGGAAACTGTCAGAGATGTGTATTAGGCAAAGCTGCCTTGACTGCATGGACAGCAGTGAGAACCTGCTGCGAGGTGAGGTGAACCACGGTATGGTGAAAAGCCAAAGGAAATCAAATATGATTCCAGAAGGAAGTTTGTCTATGGCAATACATACTGGATCTCATCTTTCTTACGTGTCAATACATAACATCAGATTTCCTTTCCCAAATCAGACAAGAGTGAGTAGGAAATCAAGGAGGTAATTTCAGAACATTATCCTTTGAGATAGCTCCACCTTTATTCCTGCTATATTTAATTGACTGTACACAAAATCTCTGTAATGCCTCTATAGATCTCAGAAAAAATATTTTGTTTTCTCCATCATCTGTTTTACCCTGGCACTGTTCTGTAGGCTTCTGTGGAGCTGCTTCACATTTACAGAGAACTGCAGGAGAGGAGAGCTAGAGATTTTGCACCTGATATTTACACACTGGACAGACAGAGTCTTCTTTTATCCCTTCCCCAGTTTAACTCTCAGTGAAACAATTAAAAAGTCACCTTGAGGATTTGTCTTTGAAAACACTTCAGCACCTCCTGAAGAGAAGAAAACTAGGAGACTAGCAGTGCTCAGAATACTGCATCGCAGAGGACTAGATTGCAATCTTGTGCACATTCTGTCTGTTTTATTCCCTGGCGCAGGGCTGGGATAGCCCACATACATGACTCCAGATGCTAGCAATACAGAGTACACTGAAAGCAGAGCTGGGCCAAAATGTTCTCTTTGGACTTCTTCAAGAGTATGGGAATGTACAGATTTAGATTCAGGGTGTAAACTTTCCCCACTGAAAGTTTGATACAGTCAGTGTGATTTCTAGGTGGAGTGAGAGACAATTGGGGGAAACTAGTTCCCCTTCAGTGTATCTACTTCATGATGTGAGCAGCCACACTCGCTAACCCAGGAGAAGATATTCTGCCTTGGAAACCGTGTGTATTACATTGCTGAAAGAAGAATAACACAGTATTAATGTCCAGCTGTTACAGGCCTTAACCTTTTATCCCTGAGAGACTGCTTGGAGTTTTGACTGAAGAGTGCCTGTAGGGGCAGGCTACAAATTTGCAGGTGCAAAATAATGTTTGCAACTACAATCACAAGGGTGCAAATGCCACGTTCTGCTCTTTTGCTCTGCCATCCACCAGGCTGCGGGCAGAAAACCAGGCACTGTGCAGAGCCCTGGTAAAACCTGTGATCCTAATTGTTTATTAACATTCCAGTCAAAGGATATATGTCCTCCTGCTTCTGTGATATGCATTTTCATTTTCAGGATGGGCTCAGACACTGCCTCTTTCTGACAGTTTCTGGAGTCACGACCTTTAGAATATGTGTGTGGCTTCTTGTTCCTTCTGCATCCAGCCTAGAGATTTTACAAATCTCCCACCAAGGGGGATGGATTACACTGACACCTGTATTCTTTTGTGTTCTCCAAGAGCTGTAATATTTACCAACAAGAATCTCTTCTCAATCTAATCCAGTTCACATGAATATCACATGAGGCTACCTCCTGCAAGAGTCAGCCTTAAGATGTAATGCATGATTTTGTGCTTACTGTCTTCCTTCCCTTGTCCTTATTTTGTCTTCAAAGGAGCTATCTGTGCAAGAAGGGCGAAAAGACACAGGCTTTGGAGTGCAGACCTGTCTGAATTAACTTAATGGCAAGCACAGCTGAATACTTGCTATCCAGAGAGCATGCAGTACAGTGATTGCATTTGTTAAACATGTCAGGGTAATTCCCAAACTCCGGCACTGCCACAGTGCTGTGAGGGAAGGCTTGTACTGCTATACGAGTCCAGCTTGTCTGCCAACATGTCTACCCATTCTGCAGGTGTATGTGTTACAGCCCAAGGCAAAAATATCCATGCCTTTCCCAAAGATCTCATGGTGCTTCTGCAGGCCAGATGGTTCCAATTTGAGGCCTACGCTCGGTGATGTAGCTGTATTGAGTTTCTTCCCTGAAACCAACAAAACCTGCTTTAGCATTTTGCTTGGATTAAAATATTTGTCCCTTTTTTTTCACAGGGCAGAAGAGGGACTCCTGAAGCCACTGAAGGAAGGAAATCATTACAGGGTTCTACAGAAGTAGGTCATGTGCTACAGCTGCTCATAGTTTAAGAGGAAGAAACATGGGACCTCAAACATGGAACACGACTCCTTCAAAATGCTTGAGAGCAACCCAAGAAAAACATCCTCAGAGGCTTATTTAATAAACATTATCTATAATAGTCTCAATGTGTGCTCATGTTTCCTTAGGAGTTTGCACCTACTTCCCAGAGCTAACAAGATTCCAAAATAGAGTGCAGAATAATTTAATGAAAAGGACTTAATAGTTTGTGTTAAAGCTAATACAGTCCATTAGGAGCTGTCATTTCATAAACAATGAAGGTATGTTACCCCTTCTATATTGCCATAAAGCCATTCCACACAGGTTGGTAAACAATTTCTCTATCAATCTATATAGAACATTCCCAAAAGACAATTAGAGCCACATTTGAAAAATGTGCTTTCCGTCCCATTTGATTCCTTTCTAAGTAAACTTAAGAGGAGCAGATATGTATGTAGTAGATGGATAAATGTATAGCATAAAGGCTGCATATATATATATGTAGGTATATGTGGATTTCATTAGCAATCATACAATGTTCATTATCTTAAAAGCACTGCTATTTCCACAGCTCAAAAAAAGCCTAAAGTGAACTATTAAATCAACTGAAAAGTTTTTAATTATAATCAAAGTGTCACTTCACTGCAGCTTTTTCTTTCCCCAGCAAAGTAACATTTTTGTGAAGACTCGACCTATTTTCTTTAACAACTGTGAACACGAAAGATTATGGACAGAAACCGACAGTGCCAATTTCAATGTGTGGGGTTCTTTTCTTCACAATGAGACTTAATGTAACTGTAAAACATGTATGTAATTTTAAAAAGGGACTCTCCAAGTTTTGGGGCTCCTTATGCTTAGTGGTGTATTCCACTGGTGTGAGCCCAGAGGATGGCAACACTGTTGTAAGCCACAACTTAAACTGGCCTGAGTAGAGGGACAGAAGAGCTCCCCAGCCCCTTCCAATGCCCCATGTTTTTTGGAAGCCAGACAGGAACAAAGTATGAGAGAAATCAGACCTAATGACTATGAGGGAGTTACTTCTGGTGTACAGTGAGGTAAGTGTTTGAAATACTAGGACCATAAAGTGTCTTTCTTCCTTTTTGCTACATGATATAGGAGCAGATGAAATAGTCAAAAGATGACTAACTTGGTAAAAGAAAATGGATACAACCTTATTATTTATAAAGTGAACTCCTCATTTAAACAAGGCAGCTTTTTCAAACTTCATTTAGATCCTTACTCAAGAAAACAGGCAAGAAGGAAACTTCAGTCTGAGGTCATTCTGTTACGTATTTACCTTACAAAGATTTATCGGAGCTACTTCTGCAAAGTTTGTGCAGTATCTTAGGGCTGCCAGGTTCTTGAAAACCATGTCTGAAAATCCTACTAGAGATCTGACCACAGACATGTATAATGAAATATTAATCAATTGCAACAAGTGTTAAACAATCTTTCTGGAAGATTTGATTAGTCAATATATTTTGCTGCTTCATTTTACAAATGGTCATTATTTGAGCATAGGGTTGGGATAAAAGTGAACATTGAACTAGAGATCCTACTTGAAATACTATATAAATCGTGAGGAGAATGAGAAGACTGTCTCTTCACATGACAGCAACACCAAAAAATTACAGGATATGTATTGTTTGGGTTTTCCCTTCTTTCCTATAGCATGTATAATTTCTCAGATGAATAAGAAATGAAACAGTTTTACATCTATATTCTCAACTACTGTCAATGCATGTCATAAAAATTAATATTATTGATTTACAGTGCTGCCTTTGCTGTCTTCATAATAGCACACTTAAGAGACCCAACAGAGTTTCCCTGTTGGTCAATGGACATATTTTAGATATTTTTAATGGGAATCCCACTGAGTAGGATCTAGCATTAAATCCATGTCTAAGATTATTCAAATCTGCTGCTCAAGGGCTAGGGAAAACTTAAAGGAATTCATAAACCATCCTAGACAAGACAGACATTCATGTCATGAAAGTACTTTGTCAGTTTACAGTGTCATTGGCACGGGGATAAAAGCACAAATCAGTTGTTTTTACATAGACATCCAAATAAAACGAATGCCTATGGATAAAGGTAGAGCCTAGTAGAAGCAGCTGAGCAGACATGTGAAGTCTGAGGATTCATCTGAGCTCCCAGAATCCTGGGATTCATTTAACTAAACGCAGTTGTTTCCATCCAGACGTTCACATCACTTAAGGCTCCTTTTGAAGTAAATACCTAGAAACAGACATTTTTAGGAAGTACCTATTCAGCATCTCCTAGGGCTGACATCTACATCCGACTAGATGAATCAAGTCTTCAAAACACCTATTTCCCTCTACTGATATTGAAGGGATCCAAGGAGTCTACCTCAGGTGTCAAAGTACACAGGACAAATGTCTGAAGCTAATGATTGAAGGAACCTATCCCATGGTCTACCGTACCAGCTACTAGGAGGAAAGTTAACTCTAAGTTTAAACCAGAACAAGAACTACTCTTGCAATACAAACAAAGGATACAGGAGCATATTGTGCCATTTCACATCCTTTGAGGTGAGGAACATTTAGATTTTACCAGTCCTGACTTTCTGTTGTATCATTCTTATTGGTCTTGACCCAGATAAATAAGGGGTATGATGGACTTGTTTTAAGCTAGATGGTATTTTCAGTATATTTGCAGTATAATGCAGTATTTGTGTCTTTGACTTGGTGAGCACACAGCCAGTCTCATAGTTTCAAGCATAATTAAAAGAATTCCTGCTACCTGATTGTTTTAAAATGAAAATTACTAAGAAAGAGGCAATTTTAGTTTTTCACTCAAATTGATGTATTTTTAATGTTTACTTGCTTTTGAAAATCTCCATACGATTGGAGAGGACTGAAAGAGGAGATGCAGGATGGGAAAGCAGATTCCTGTGCTCTCATTTGCTTTGTTTTCAAGGCAAATTTCAGCGCTTTAGACTTCTTTCCTCCTGTGTAGAGAAAGAGAAAACAAAATACTGGTGCCAGGGACAGGTGCCTCTAATGTATTCTTGTCAGACATGCTGGGAACAGGAGGGCTCTATTTTTGAAATACTACTGTTAGCTACGTTACGTGGAGGTCTTGTTAGCGGTAAGCAGCAAATTGGTGTTTAGTGATGCAGGTGACAGCACTTATTAATTTGGGGGAAAGGGAAAGAAATCTCCAAATTCTCAGGGAGACAGGCATAGTCTTGTGTGTCAATATGAGGAATTTATGCAAACATCCTCTCATTCTAATGAGGTAGAAAAAGCAGTACTGCAGAGACAGTAGTAAAATAACAGCTTATGCCCTGATTTGGGAAACATGTACTTAAACCATCTTTATGCAGGACAGCATTTAATCCTCTGCTTAACTTTGATTTACGTGGATGCTTATGTGGTATCTCAGGTAGGGATGACTAAAGGCTGGGATGAGCACTGCTTCAATTAATAACAGATTCAGCTCTGCAACCATCTCGTGATGTTAATAGCAGTAATGGTAACAACAATAATTTGTGACTAGGTAGCTACTTTCATTTAAATAGATCAAATAGTAAGGTGTACAAACACTAATGGTTTAGGGCTCCCTGCATTCCTGAGTTGAGTGGAGATTAGGGTCATTCTCCCAGAGTGACAGAGCACCTAAAGATGGCCAGTGTGGGGATCACACCACTGTGGTGTCAAAGAGAGCAATGAGCTGGTCAGCCTGCTTGGTCTCTCCAGTAGCTGATCCCCAGTATGCTCACTGGGCAGTTTGAACAAAATTAATAAAGTGAAATCTCCTGTCTACAAAGACAGTCTGCAGCAAAATGCAGAAATATTGGGGTCTCCTGAATGCCCTCCAGGCCATTGTGCAGCCACAAGAATATCCTTTCCATTGTCATAATCTAATACTATACAAAGGGGAATTTAATTTAATTTACTGTCTCTATTTGAAACAAAAGCATTGAAATTTGCATGACCAGTGAGAACTGCTTCTAAAACAAACCAATTTTGAAAGAACATAAGCATGAGATATGTCTGGTTTCTTGTCTGGGTTACACTCCAAAGTTTGATGATCACACCCAGATGACTAAAATAATGAAGGTGATAGATTAGTGTATTGATGCGTAATCACTGTCTAGCCTCCAAAACTTATGAGCTGCATGATTTTGAGAACAATTACTTGTAATGAAAGCAACGCTGCTCCCCCCTCAAAGAAATATTTTGTGCATAACACCAATTAATTACATTTTTCAATTAGAATCGCTCTTAAATGCCTGTGCTGCTATTTATTTCTGACCACATTCAGAATTCTGAAGAGATATGAATTATGTATTGTTTAGCAGTATTATTTTGGGGTTGGGATTGTAAAAAATACCTCTTTCTTTTTTGATAGCATCTCTTGAATGAATTAAAAGCTAACCACTTCCACGGGGTGAGGATATGAACTGACTCTTACAATGATGAAAGGGAGTTTTTAGCCAAACATTGTCTGATGAAGTCAATATATCCACCCAGCTTAACTATCTGCTTAGTTGTCTCTTTTTGATTTTCCACACCCTTCAGATACAATTGGCAACCTCATGCCCTGGAAAGAAGAAATCTACCACTGTGCTAAATAAAAGTTACTACATTTTATTTTCAAAAGCAAGAGTGTGTCTTCTTTCTCAGACTAAAGCACAGTGTAGGTTTTCCTTTCACTGGAGTTGCAGTAGAGGGTTATAGCTGATCCCAATATTAGGATATTACTGTGAAAAAAGGCTTTCAGGAGTCTTGCTCTACATGTTTGAGCTATTAATTCAAACGTGCATTAAAAACTGAGCTTGGCATCTGAATCCCTAGTATTTGAAACATCACATAGACTTCAAAGAGTTGTATGAAACAAAAGAGGATAGGAACCATCCATTGTTTAGTTTTTCTAAAACTGCAGCTTTACCTCACCAGTTCTGCACAAATAAACTCTGTAGTACATCTTTAAGTGAAATAAAATACAAGGCCTGAGCTGTGTTCTAAGAGATGTTGTACATATGCTATTCCCATTAAATCTTTTCTGCTCTTCCCCTTCCCTAAATACCACTGCAGCCTCAAAAAAAATTGGGTTTGGTAACCACATCTGACACCTTTCTTTCTGGCAGCTGTGGTTACCTGAAGAGATAGATAGGTCTCGCTCTCTTTTCTGCTTCAAAACAGTGCACTTTCTAAAAATGGACAGGCTTCTCCTGATAAATCTCTTACCAGGTTTGTATCACTGGCAGCCACACGAAGTGCTGTTTTCTCCCCAGAACCTAGGTTCCGTATGAATTGCCATCCTCATCTTGGTAAGCGCTCTGCAAAACACTGACACAGTGTCTGCCAAGAGAGGAGCAGGGAGTGGACTCCTCCTACCTTCCCAGCTTGCTCCTGCCACCCTGAAATTCTGCCTCCATCAACACATGGAAAACAGCAGCATTCTCTGATAATGTCCATGTACCCAACAGACAGATGAGCAGCTGTACCCAGAGAAAAGCATGTTTAGTACATCACAGATATCATACATGCCCTGGGAACAACAAGCAAGACAAAGTTTCCTTTAAAATCAGTCAACACTCTCAGCACAGAACTTGTCCATCTAACCACAGGCTCACTTGTGAGTGGCAGAGACTGAAATCATGGCCTTGATTCATTTGTGTTTTTCTGATCTGTCACACTGGGGTCTCTGCAGTAGCTCAGCCATCCAAGGAACAGCATGCTCAGACTTTTCCGTGACCCACAGAAACCTTCTCCGTGTCTGTTTTGGCAGCTGGGTGTAACTCAATCTGCTATGGTATCCACGCTTAAACAATTCTACGTGTAAGCAAAACAGCTACTGTTTTCATCTTACCATGTTTTTCATAGTATCTAGATGTTGAAATAACACTGCCAAAAAATTGACATTTTATGCTTTGACAATGGTTGCTCCTGATTGTACTCAGCAATACACGATCTCAGGCGCAGCAAGGGGCCCAAGCCTTGGCTTCCTGATGTGTCAATCAATCCTCAGCACCTATCAGGCACACACACGCTGCCGCCAGCCAGCAAGTTCAAGCACCTCCGCTTGAAAATAGCTGCAGCGGCGCTGGAAAAGGAGGCATGTTTTCCAGAATGTTATGAACTTGTGAAAACAATTCTGCAACCAAAAGTGAGAATAGCCTTTGCAATCGCTACCCTTTTCAGGCAGCCAGCTCACTCTTGGGTGCTATAAATACACAGTAATAAACCGTACCAAGGAACCATGATACAGTAATGTTACAGTAAATTCTGGTGGAATTGCTTTTGAGGTGCACCAGCCTGTGAAAGAGGAAGAGAAATGGGAGACACTCGCATGTTCGAGGGAACGAAGAGGAAATAACTTTGCAACCTCGCTTCCCTACCTCTGAACACAGCTCTCCTGTACTTTGTCTGTAGCCTATGGTGCCCTGGCAGCCCATTCATGCATAGAAAGACTTGGCAGAACACATGGTTACCCTTACACTGAATTCTTTCGCCATGTGTGTTTAATATATCTCTGTGATCTGATTCAAGTGGAGCAGATTTGAATACCTCATTATACGGAGACCAATATGTCTTCATACACACAGTAATTATATTGTTCATTCTGATGTTAGAACGCTGTATCTCTTGCTGAAAGTCAGAGTACTTGCATACATTTTTTAGTCACTTAGACATAAGTGACTATGCTGACATTCAAATTCTAAACAAATTGCTAATGAGCTTCCCCACTTCTTTTTTTTTTTTTTTCTCCCCAAAAGCAGATTTCTCAGCCTCTGAAAGAAACAGAATGGAAGAGCTGAAATGAGAAGACACACGCACATGACTGCAGTCGAAGGAATAGAAGCCCATTTCTCAGCCAGTGTGCACTGCCAGAGCTGTGCTGGCTCCTTGGGGAGAGGGAAAAAGACAGGAGAAGCAAGAGGATGGAAATAGTTTAACCACACTTCAGATGTCTACCTTTGTGCTTGGATTTTGTAATGAAGATTTATCTAAATCAAGTGAGTGTTTTCCCCTAATGGAAACGCTGTCTGCAGTCAGTTGTTTCTTTCCTTTTTGTGCGCACTACACTTTTATTTCATAGTAGCCTTTTTGTTTTGGTAATACAAATTGTACTTGTGATGCTGCTTATGGTGTACTCTTTGGTGTTCCCAAGCAATGTCTGAAGGTGCTTCAGGACTGCAGAATACACTCTGGACATAGACACATATGGCAAAACAGATAATGTGACCAGAAGTGGGTTTTACCGTTTAAAGGACATGCCTGTGAACATCGTAGTGACTAGCACAGGAGTGCCCTTTGAGAAATGTCCTTTGGATGTGACCGGTGGTGCCCCCACAGGCGATGACTCAGGCAGGCTGCAGGCATTCAGAACACTTACTGCTCAGACTCCAGTCCCTCCATCACCACCTATAAGAGGTATAACTCCCTCTTGTAGCATTACACTATAAAGATCTGTAGCTCTTGGGTTCTAATTGCTTGGCAATCATCCTTTCTTTCCTTCCAGTACCTTGATACTTGAGGTAAGGTGTCGAAATGCCACTTGGGTATCTGGGACCTGAGTGTTAGCAGCTGGCTTTCACTCTAGTTCCCAAACCGTTTGCTGTGGGGGGTCTGTATTCAGAGCTCCCTGTGACATTCATACCCTTATTATTATCCTGTGTTAATTAAATTTCATATTGTTCTTAATTGTGTGCATGGCCCCTGAGACGATGGGAAGGATTCATTAATAAAAAGACAGAATTTTATTTAGTGCAGAATTCAGTGCTAAGAGAGACCTCACTTTGCCTACCTAGGGAAAAGCAGCAATAGAAGGGAAATAGCTGCTGGCATATTGGCCAGGAGCAAAACCAGCAGGCAAGGCTAAAAGAGACAAGACCTGTAGGGTGAGAAGAAGAAAATTTAAGCATATCTGTTTAAATTTAACATTAGACTGAAAGAACTAGTAATAACATGTGTGATCCCACTTGTTTTTCACCAGTATTGTATTTTATGAGAAAATTTCTAATGTAGAATTTACTCCTTTTTCGGTCACAAAATGATTCAGCTGCAGGAAGAAAAGGCATTCAAGAGGGTGGCCCAGAGCGTGTATAATGAGCCAGGCAGCAATAGCAGGCCCCCTTTCCCTCTCCCCTCTCAAGGGCTGTAGAGGACATTTGTGGGCATAATTTCTGGGCCTCTTGCTTGCTGAACTGCTCCTCCACTGTACTGAATTTCTTTCCACTTTCTGTGGGGAAGAAAATGATACCACTGTGCAGCCATGCACATAACTTCTTCAAGGGGTGATGAACATGTGGTAACAAAATTCCTTGTCAATCTGTGTGGCTTGCTCTGCATACTCAGACTAACAGTTCGCTTCTCTTCCTGGTGAAAACTGGAAGTACATGTGCTTTCTCTGCAGTAATATATTATGCCCCAGTGATATTGTCCTAGATAAGCATGGCTTTTGCAGGTTGCATCCTCTTGTCTATCTCCCTGTTTGTGGGAAAATAAATGAACACACAGAGTGTGTGCTTGTTCTCAGAAAATTCCAGTTGTGTTTGCTGGTTTTCATCTTTTTTGTCAAACCACTCTGGATGCTCTTTCATTGCTCCCCATACAAAAAAGATTCCTGATCGAATACAGGACATAGCAGCTGGCAAAGGGATGGCTTCCCAGCAGGCTTTTGGCATTTGATACACTCATGTATGTGAACAGGTTGGTATGATTAAGGTTAACAAATGAGAGACAATTCCAGGCTTTTCTAATTTTTGTATAACATTAAATATTTGCTGGTGCTTTTCATTTTGAAGCAGTCAGGATGCTATTCAATGTTCACAATGGCAACCTGAGGGTTAAAAGATAAGGGACATTCTATCCTTCTCCTACCATTCCTATAGCCATAAACCAGACTTGCGAGTGGAAAAGAATACAGCACAAAATAGGATTGTATATCTGGATGCCCAAGTTTTAAAAGCTTCACTATCAATGAGAAAAAAACTACCTGTGTTTCATTTTCATAGCATTCTGTGAAATGTTGTTAGGAAGTGATCTGGGGACCTCTACACCTGTAAAACCAACGGGAGCGAGGGTACTGAACTTGTACCAGTAGTACGAGCACTGGTGTGCATTACAGCCAGCACACTGCAATTTTCTGGTTGGCTTGGGTCTCCTTCCAGCCCTGCAGTATTCCCAGTTCTCTTTGTGCTGTACTCAGGAAGGGCACAAAGCTGTTTTCTTTCCAGACAATTTTACCGATGGGCCTGACTGCTTAATTGGTTTGGCATAGGATGCCAGAGCTCCACCATTTGTCTACTCTTCCTGTTTGCTTCTCGTCTGTAATTCAGGCTGTGGAACGGCTCTTGAAATTTAGTGTGATATGGTGTGGCAGATTGTGTAGCAGATTGTGTGGCTTCTTATTTGGTGACAAATTTGGTGTTATTTAGATGGCCTTAGGTAGCTCTTGACCCTCCAGCCCCTCGACTACTCATTTCCAGCTCCACGTCATCGCAGTGCTTTGCTTAGCCAGGTATTTATGTGGCCATGAAGTACAGCAGTTCAGGGAATTCATCTGGTAGGAAAAGCAGATCTTGCACCCCCACCTTGTGCACTGTTTGGTTGTGGAGGCAGTTGTACCAGCACTGCCCAGGACTCCAGTCCTGGCACTGAAGGACCACTTGAGGAACCACAGCCTGCACCAGTCATTGCTCCTTGGAAGCATAAGTCTCTGCACAGCACTCACAGCATCACCCTGGAGCCTGCACTGCTTTTTCAGCTTTTGCCCGCAGGGATCAGAGGGGTGTTAGTATTAGTGTGATCTATTTATCTCAGCTGTATTCCATTTCTACTTTTTCAATACAATAATCTTGGGGATGAACACACCTTAGAAATGGAAAAGCAGGATGTGCCCAGTAAAACTTTTCCAACAAAAGCCTGTCAAGCAGTATAGGGTATGTGACTGCATGTGCACTCCTATGTGTGTTAGCCTGAATGAGAACAGAAAAATTATGCCAGGAGATTAATCCTTTGGCATTGCCTAGTTCTTCCTTCAAAGTCAGTAGAAGGTGTTGCTGTGTGTTGTATAAGACATGTACTTTGTCAAGGTTGCAAACTTGATTTATATAAAGTGTATTGTCAAAGATTTTTCTTACTTCTAAAACTGTTAGAGAAACTGAGAGAACTGGTACAAAAGAAACACCAGGTTATGACTGAAGAACAGTGAGGGCTTAAGACAGATGTTTCATGTATGAAAATATGGACATGAGCTGGCAAGGTGTGCTTGCAACTCAGAAAGCCAATGATGTCCTGAGCTGCATCAAAAGAAGTGTGGCCAGCAGGTCAAGGGAGGTGATTCTCCCTCTCTACTCCACTGGGATGACTGCCCCACAAAATGATCAGAGGGCTGGAACACCTCTCCTATGAGGAAAGACTGGGAGAACTGAGGTAGTGCAACCTGGTGAAGAGAAGGCTTCAGGGACATCTTATTGCAGTCTTTCATTATTTAAAGGGGACTTACAAGAGAGATGAGAATATACTTTTTAGCAGGGCCTGCTGCAATAGGGCAAGAGGTAATGGTTTTAAACTCAAGGACTGTAGATTCAGAGTAGATATAAGGAAAACATTTCATATGATGAGAGTGGTGAAACACTGGAACAGATTTACAGATGCCCCATCCCTGAAAACATTCAAGGTCAGGTTGAACAGGGCCCTGGGTGACCTGAGCTAATTGAAGATGCCTTCTCATGGTAGGGGGTTTGTACTAGATGACCTTCAAGGGTCCCTTCCAACCCAAACCATTCTATGACTCTATGATTCTGTGTTAACTTAAAACCAATATTTTGTTTGTTGATTAGGAAGAAAATTACAAAGCATTTGAGGGTCAGATTCTTATCTAGCCTTAGTGCAGTTCCATTGAAATCAGTGGAGCTTTGCTGATTTATAATAGTCGAATATCTATTCACAACTTTTTATAACTTCAGTTAATTCCTGCAACATGTTTATTTTTGGCTTGAAGGAAGAATTTGAAGATCAAGATTGATTAGATTTTTTTTCTAAATTATTAGAGCATCTTTAGTTTTACTTTAAATTTGCTTTTACTGTTGATGGTAGTTTTTGTCTCTTGTCATCATAATTTATCTGTTAAAAGTTTTTCTGAGTGTCAAATACTTAGGCTATCTTTCAGATTCTCAGGTGACTAAGATAGGATTCTTTCTTTAATTAAAAAGAAGAAGATTGAGTTTCAGGGCAATCATATTTTGATATTCCCATATGTATCTAAAGTCACTCAGATTAAGAGAACTGGGCTTCAGTTTTTGAAATCAGACTTTGTTAAATTGGACTCTGAAAGTGCATTTCCCTATCTGACTAAAACACCCATGGTTTTAAATATTACAAGGTAAGCTCTCATCATCTTTGATAGATGCTACATGGCATTGCTTTATGTCTTGATTCTGACTTCATTTCTTACACTGTCACTCTGGTGTAAATCCTTCTAACTCAGTAGACTTACTCTAGGTTTAGACTGCCATAAAAGGTTAAAGTCTACCTCTACACCTCTGCTCCCCAAAAGAAAAATGGTTTGTCATGGTAACCACTGAAACCAAAACCAGTACCTCAGATAATAGAAATTAATACAGTAGTACTGAAAGATTTGGAGTTAGATTAATTTATGACACATAAAATCTGACCTTCTGTTTTCCTAAGTTAAAATACCATCTTTGGGATGCTGAACTTTACTAATTATTACAACTAATTGGAATTCAGAGTCCGCCTCTGAGGCACCATATCAATAACATCACTGAATAGTGCAGGGCTAGGCTTCCTTGGTTAAAAAAGAGATGTGGTTCACAGTATATGGTCAGCATCGGTTCTGAAGTCTCCTCGTGCACACAGGCCCTGGGGAGCCCACACTGTTTGTGGGCCACTTCTGCTCCTCCCTCCTTGCTCATTTCTGCACCTCTGTCAGCGACGTCCTACTCCACTCCCTTTCAGTCTCAGGAGTCTGCACAGCATTAGCCAGCAGACATCACTAGCTTGCCAAGAAAATGTGTGCAAAGCAAACCAGATGCAGGAAGAAGGAAAGATAGGACTAGTGTGGATCAGTAGCACAGTCAGAGTGTCCATCTTCAGATTCCACGATTGGATTCTGAGGTCTCCTCTCCTGTGGCCCAACAGCAAAGGCCCTGTTCACCTCTCATCTTTCCAGTGAAAGAAGTATTTCAGAGCTCATCACAAGAGATCTTGTTGAGATTCAAGTCCTTACTATAACCCTGGCTTTTAATAACACACATATACCCAATTCTGTGGTTTCAAACATCCACACAGTCATACTTGCTCACAAACAATCCTGCCTAATCAATCCCTTTAATGGAAGTGAGGGGAAGGGGTGTTGAAAAAACCCTCACCATTCTATTTCTACTCCACAGCTTTTTTTCTGGTGAAAAACTTATGTGCTCTAGATGGTGACTGAAATTGGCAGTGAAAGAGTCACTAAGATGGATAGTGGATAACATGATGGTTCTGTTGACCTTGATAGGTTTACCTGCCAGGACAACTGAGGTACCTGCAGAGCCTTGGACAAGCAAGGGCTGTGGAAAAACCCGGTGTGGGATGTCCTATTAACTGGGGAGCATTGGCAGTGAAACGGTGCAGTGAACAACAGTTAAAAGCACAGAGGAAAAATATACCTATCAACTAATTTGTAACTTAGAGGTCAAGAATACAAAAAATTGTGATATAGGTCCACTAACAGCCCTGACAGAGTCCAAGCTTTGTGCATCCAATACCTACAAGTATCACAGTACCAGAGCCTTCCAAATGGCACATGCCACCTTGTGAGCCATCTTTCTGTTTTCCGTTATTTCCATTTCAAACTGTCTAACAAAAGTAATTTGGGTTGTACAGATCTAAATAGCCTTTTCAACCCCTTCCTCAGCATTTTTTGAGAATAACAATAGTCATCTTCCTCTCCAACTAATGCACTTCCACACCAGCTAAGATGTGGTTCAGATTTCCGTGAATGCATTTGTTTTCCTCTTTCCATAGCTGATCATCCTCCATTTACAGCATGCTCCTCTGTTGGGTACTTAGCAGCTCGGATCAAGTTCATACCTGTCCTGCCACTAGGTACAACAGCATTCTGCAACTCCTTATGGCAAGAAATGTGCAGTTGTGAACTCTGTTTGGAGCCTGGGTCACAGAGCAGTAAGTGCACAATGGGAATCTGCCTGCCATGGACACACTTGGATGGCAGCCATGACCAACATCTTTTTCACTGCTGCCTGCAAAAGGCATGGAAGCACTGGTGAGAGGTGTTGGTGTTCTACTGCTGAAATAGTGTCCTAGATGGAATGTGAACATCTTTGTTTTGGAAACAGGAAAACAGACCATCCCCAAAGAACTCTCCAGAAGGATCCTCAGAACAAATTCAGCAGAGTTGGATTCCTAACTTCTAGATGAGCTAAGGCCAGTCAAAGTGCAGAGTGAGACAGCATGTAGTGGGGCTGCAGCATACAAGTATCACAGAGGGAATTCAACTTATATGTGCCACGTATGAAGGGGGCAAAATGCACTCTGAAAAATAATGCATAAACCCAGCACCAATGACTGTAGAACAGGTGTTATAAACAGGTTAAAAATACTCCCACAGAAATGCCACAGACTGCTTTATAACATTGTGAATGCAGTACTCACCCCTCACATTGAAGAGCTTTGGCCACATCTCTGTTCTTGATTAGGAAGAAGATGATACTAGCTCAGTTGGTTAGAGCACGGTGCTAGTAATGCCATGGTTGTAGGTTTGATCCCTGTATGGGCCGTTCACTTAGGAGTTGGACTAGATGGTCCTTGTGAGTCCCTTCCAACTCACAATATTCTGTGATTCAGAATATTTTGCGACTGATTTTTTGCATGAACATCCAAAATGGACCAGTAGTTGATCCTACCCACGCTGCTGGCTTTGCCTGAAGTCTCATTCAGAGAGAGCAGAGTCTGTGCACGTGCTGCGGAGGAGCTTTTCACACCCAGCTAGAGCTGCGAAAAGCAGTGGGCACCTGAGACAAGCTGCCAGCAGCGGAAACCATCAGCAAGGAAGTCTTCTGTATTGTTCAGTTTGTGATTTACACTGGACCTGTATTTAAAAATACTGAAGAGAACTCAGGGAGGGGTGTTATTTAGGCAACCTCATACCCTGTTGCTGCTCAGCACTGCACAATACTTTTGCTTCCTCCTCTGGCTGATCTCATGTGGCTGAAATACTCAAAGATAGCTGTTGTTATTATGTCATGTTTACATGCACTTATATGTGGTAGAAACGGGAAAAAAGTGATTGTGGTCAAGTGAACTAAAGTAGGATAAAGAGAGATAAATAATTCAGGTTCTCATTATAACAGAAGAGTGCAGCTTTCACAGAGAGGATGGGGACTGTCTTTGTGTGAATTGGTATTCAGTGACTGTTTAGTAGCCATAGCATATAATCTAGCATTAGTATTAACATAAATCAGTGGCAGAAATTAACAATATTTCTAAAGTCTTATATGATAACTGGATCCACACTACATTGTTTAGTTCTCTTGGGCTTTTTAATGATCATGTAATAGAAATGTTAGAGTAGCTGAGATATTCTTTATAAAGCTCTGTGTAAGGTCTTTAACACAATGTCTTTAGCAGACAGTTTTGATAGAATGTGTTGTACAAAAAGAAATATACCTATTTTGGTAATATGGATATGTTTCATTAGCTCAGTCCACAGCAACATAACATTACATTTTAAAAGGAATACAATTAATAACAATGAGAGGGGTTTTTTTAGCTCTCAGGGTATAGCTGGAGGAACTGAGCAGGGTGTCAGGGCAATTGAATAGAGGAACTGTATTACCTTTGTCTGAACACTCATAACATCATCCTGTCTCGATATGTTGAATAGGGGATTTCTTTGCAGTAGGATTCCTAATTTATTTTGATGTTTCCTATAACTTGGATAATAATAAGATGGACTTTTTTATTAATCTTTAAAAATGTACAAATCTTGGGAATTAGCATGTCTGTAGATCCATATACTTTCCATTTTCCATAGAGTATGGAACGATTGTGTTAGAGATACACACAATAGCTTCTCAGCACTGAACTTAATGGAACCATCATATCTGTGCCGTGGAAAAGTACAAAATACTGCTGGTGCATGTACAGCACATGGATTAGATAACTGCAGTCCAGGGAAAAAGTTATACTTTGAGACTATTAAAATAATCAACATGGGTATTATTTTATTCAGCATTAACCTTTATGTTCTACGTTAAATGACAATGATACCGGTGAAACACAATCCTTCCCCAGAGTAATGGTATCCGGCATTTCTTTCATCTCTAAAGAGGCTTCTTAATATCCTGCAATCCTAAAAATGCTATTTTTCCCCCACTGCAGGTCAGATTTAATAACAGTAACAGGAGATAAATGGATTTGGCTCAGCTGAGCCTTTGGCAGCCCTGTGGATGGTAGGCAGGGATCTCTGCCCTCCTGGGAGAAGCAGCAGCAGAAGGCAGCAGGGGCATTGCTGGGATGACCTCAGGGAACAGAGTCCTTCTCCCCTGGGACATAGTCCTCCCCATGGTGCTCATTTCTCCGCTAGAGGCTCTTCCGTTTGTCCCAGCCTGTTCTGCACATCTAGGTGGGAAGGCCAGGAGTCCTCCTTGGCCCTGGGGATGAGTGCAGCAAGAAGCCACCTGAGGCGTTGGCACAGCTGATGCTGAAAAACATAGGGTTGCTTAGAGGAGGAGAGGCCCAAAGTGTCTCTTCCACGGGGTCAGCTCCCTTGTACTGCTCATACTTCCATGGCAGCAATTGTTACATGGGGAAAATTGTTAGGCAGGTGCCAAGGCAGAAGTGACTTTACTCTTTTGCCCACACCTCCATGTGCCCCATTTCATGGGTGCCTGGCAGCAGCACACCAGACGCCACAGGAAAACACTGTCCCAGGACCCAGAAGGGATTAATGAACAACTCCACAGCCATTCATGAGTGACATATTATAACCCAGCAGGGAACAGTTTCCTAAGTCGGGGAGCTCCAGGTGACTCCTCCCACAGTAGCACTTGGGTTAATGGCACATGGCGCCAGCCACCCCATCCTGTCCCTGGGCACCAACTGACCCGGCCCTGCTTATAAACTGCGACATATGCAGCGACACACGGCGCCTCAAGCGATTAAATTGTGAGGGCCACCCTCCCCTGCTCAGTGTTATTGACAGACCTATCAGGGGCAGTGATGCATCGGCACCTGCTCAGCCCCAGCGGGCCGGGACAGGACAGGGTGGCTGCCCAGCCGCCATGTTGGCGGAGAGGCCTCGCGCCCTCCCATCGACCCGATGGGCCTCGGCGTTATCGACCGCTCCAATTTGCAGGAATTTATGGTATTGATGTGGGGCTGATTAACATTTTGTGCCACACTGGTTCAATACTGGCTGGTAACAGCTTTTAATGATTAATTGACTTTTATGATTCTGCCTGGGCGCTGTCAAGCCGGCTGTGAATGGCGGGCACGTGCTTCCCCAGCCGCTCTCTCCGGTGGCACCGGGCAGTGATTGAGTGCCTGGGAAATTAGAGTCCTTGCTGTCTCGTTTTATGAAAGATAAATGCTATGACATTTAATGCAGACCTTAATTTAGAACAGAACTAAACAGATCATTTTGCAATTTAATCATAAACAGGTAAATATCAAAACTTGTTTAGCATTTCACGAGTCGGGAGGACATGCAGCAGAGGTAAAGCAAGGTGGGCAGCAGTGGAATGGCAGAGGTAAGGTGAGGTAAGGTAATGAGACTTGGAGCCAGCAATATTTTAATAGCAACAGCAGCATAAATGTAGATGATATATCACATCCACCATTCAGGTATGGTCTGCCCATATGGCCATCTCGCTCTCTCTTTCTCTTTCATCCTATAGTCTCATTCACTGTTCCCACTCTAGCTGTAAGACGAGGGCTTTTGACACATGACATGATATATGGGAAAAAAAAAGTCACCTACAGTTAATCTGTTACCTAAAACAAACATAAACATTATGGAAAAATTGCAAAGGAAAACAAAATTTTATTATACCCCATAACAACTGAAAAAAAAGATTGTCTGGAAGGCTGTGTGCTGTCAACTCCTACCTTCCTGTGTTCATATTTATAGCCTATTCCTTTGCATTCATGTTAATTAAAAAGATTGTAAGTTTCTTTTTAAATAACTGTCTAAACAAAATGTCATATTATGCATGTTTATACATACAAAAGCTAAAATGGCATATTTTGATCCTCTTTGAAATTTTATTCTCTGTCTTCTCACCACCCCATCATCCCCCCAATTTGCTACAATTTGCAGAGGAATTGAGGCTGTCACAGGCCAGATCCTTAAATCATTTTGACCCACTTTGGAAGAGCTGGGGAGCTGCTGAATCTCCCCATTCAAGGATTCCCTTGGCATGAGGGAGTTCCTAGCTCGTACAAAGCTGACAGAGCCAATTCCTAAGCCATCTGTTCCTGCAGAAACCATTTAGAGGAGCCTAGTGGGGGCAGAACAGGGGTGCAACTGAGGTATTTCTGTATTTTCCTCTTCCTTTCCAAGACCCTCGTGGAGGCAATAGCTAACCTCTTACAGTGCAGCACAAATCCCAGAAACAGAAAGCTAGAATGAGCTCCCTAGCTGTCTCTCTGTGCTTTACACCGTGCAGTTTGGCTGGGATAATCCAAGAAGACATGCAGACAAGACCAGCTCCAAAGGCTCTTCTCTTCTAACTTGAATCACTTTCTGGAAGTCAAGAAGCAGACAAAGAGTAAAATTGCAAAACTGATTGGGCAGTAACATTTGGGGAAGGGGGTAAAAGGGAAAAGGGGACAAAATTCTGGACACCGTTGAGTGCATCCACCTCTTAATCTCGATAAATAGAAGTCAGAAAAGCTCATCTAATAGCAGCCCTCAGCCAGCTATGTGATACCTGGAAGGAGGTGCTTAGCTCTTGAATCAAAATTCACAGTGCTGAGCAAGACCCTTGAAGCTCTGTATACACTGAATGTTTGCCTATGGATTCGTCCTGACGAGCTTTGTGACACTCCTGATGCCCTGATCCAAATGGCACATACTCTGGCAGGTTTCTTTGCTTGAAGGCACCAACTATTATCTGAGAGGTAGTAAGGGATGGCTTTTTAAACCACTTCTCACCTAGTGCCACTTGTTAAAATATCACTTGACAGCAGGAGCATGTCCCTCTCAGCGAGCCGTCAGGAGGGCTGGTGGGGAAGCAGGGTCCTGCCTTCCCTGGACTGAAACAGGAACAGAGTCGACCTATCTCAGCAATGAGGTGGCGACTGTGTGCTGAGGGAGAGTCTTGACATGCTGTTTCTTTGTATTTTTTTTTTGCCATCGCTGTTCAGATATTTGCTTCTTTCTCTCAGGCCAAGCTCCTGAGCAACTGGGACATTTGGAGTGCAACAGTGTACCACACCATGCATGGGACGAACCAAAGTGCCTTGCAGCGTCCCAGAATCCAGCTTTGTTGCCTCAAGGAAGAGAAAGCAGACTAGGTCCCCAGGGCTTTTCAAGCCGTAAGAGGGGAGGGGAAGAAGTGAAACATGTTGGAGAGCCGTACTTGGATGCTGATATCACTAGGTAACTGGGGGGATGACTGCTGACCCTTGGAGGAGGAGCAGGTTCCTTGATGCATATTCTGACCTCTCACTTAGTGTCATCACACAGCCTGGCTTTCAAGGATACAGGACACAGGTTAAATGGCTATTATAATAGCTCATTATAACCTGGGCAAAGGTCAGTCTAAGCCACCACTCTCACTCAGCTTGTGCTAACCGCTGGCCCTCTACAGAACTCGAATATGTCCACACAGGCTGCCTCTCCACTGACCCAGCAGTTTGAAAATCCAGCCTACGGAGTGGCATTCTGGCTTTAGATATCAGCAGTGAGTAAATTCCTGGATTAGGTCACAAACATGGGCTAAGGTATAGGCAACATGCAAGTTGATAAAGCCTAAATTCCCTTGACACCAGTTGGGGAAATCTAGCACTTAAAAGGTGTACCCGTGTGAAGATGGGTACAGTGAGACCTCTGCCTGCTGTGGGTGCCCGTATAGCTACAGCTCTGGACCTAAGCTCACAAGACTAATTCCTGGACCATAATGCCATATATTCATTTGGCCTGGATCACAAATGGAGCAGACCTGTCTGTCCATTCTCACCAATGTAAATATACCCTAAGCATGGGCACAGAAAGTTAAGTGTGCCACTAAAGCCAATAGGAAATCCCAGTGAGGGGAGTTTTGCTCCCCATCAGAGCTGCAATTAAGTGTGCCTTTGAGTGTCAGCTTCTGAACCAAGCTGTCCTCTGTTTAGCTGTCTTAATATATTTGGAGACAGGTGGCTTGTCCCTTTTCTCCTTTGGGAGGAGACTCATGGTGATAGTGCTTTTAGATAATAGCCAGTTGAATATGTGCCCCAGAAGTGGGACTCTAGCCCTATTTCAGCAGACTCTACAATAATGTAGAGAATGTAGTTTCATCAGAGGGATATAGGTGAGAGTGGGAATAGTGATGAGAGAGTGCTTCTGTTTTCTCTGTGCTAACTGGGTTACTGTGCAGCAGAAAGCACAGAGCCTAGAGCCAGAGGTAGCAGAAAGGAGTGCCATGAGTGGTGCAGGTGATAAGTATTCCCATTGAGAATGAGAAGCTCTGAACCCTGGAGTTTGGCCCATGCCTGTCTACATGCAATGTAAAAACAGTGCCTTGCCTTTGCTCTATTTAGCTCTGCAACTACTGACTCCTTGGCTGCACTGTGGCTCACTTCAGTGCAAAGTAGGATGTGGTCCCTTCCCTGTTACCTCTTCTCTTTCAATGAGAGTCTCCTTAAGGCACCTTCAAACCCATAGTTTAGGTTAAAGAGAACTGAAAACTTCTATTTCCCAAAGCATTCAAGCTGCCAGGCAATTGCACAAAGGGTAGACAGCAGTTGTCGCGTTTGAAAGGAAGTGACTTAGAATGCTGAGACCAAGAGAGTATGAGACTATGCTGACATGGTCTCTTGTAGATGGAGGTGAGCCTGTTTTGTCCTTTTTCCAACACAGATGGGGAGCTGCTTTACTGTAAGCTGACCCTGAGTAATGAAACTACACAGTTTTGTGTTCCAAAGCTTCTAGTTAGCATCATGTACCCTAGAAAACAAGCATGGGGCTCTCAATTGCCATGAAAAGCCAAGGTAGTTCTACATTATGGTCCTGTGAATCTTCAGGGCAAAGTTTGTTCTGACCCAACAGGGTATGAGGTAGGAAGAGCCCAGTTTGTGGAAGGAAATAGGAATGGTTCAACTATGTAACCCTGTAGCAGGGCCAGTTCAAGATGTGAAAAAAGCAGGCTGTTGCTTTTTCTACCACATGTTGCAAAAAAAACCCCCAAACACACCCAAACCAAACAAAAACACGATAGCACTACTTTGCTTCATACAGAGCTCAGGAAAATGAGGCAGAAGCCTGTGTCTTGGAGCAGCAATTGGTGCCTCTGATTCTTTATTTTTCTGGCAGGACCAAGAGTCTTGTTCTCCTGAACCCTCAGGTCCTGCTACAGGCTTTGTCCTTGCTGTCACTGTACTTTAGCACTTTCTGCTGCATAGGAAAGCAGGCCCTAACTCCTCTGCCTACAGGAAGGTTACTCTCCTTTTTATTTGAGCTGGCTATGGGAGGGAGTGGCTGGACACGTATAGTGGGACTATACTGGGCACCTGTTGTGGTTTGACACTGGCCAAATGCCAGGCACCCACGAAAAGCCCACTCACTCACTCTTCTCTGCTCTGCAACTGAACAGAGAAGAGAAAATTAACAAAGGGTTAATGAGTTGAGATAAGGACTGGGAGAAAACACTTCAAGGGCAAAACAGGCTCTACTTAATGATATAAAGTGAATTTATTACTAACAAGATCAGAGTGAAAGAATGCAAAGTAAAATAAGCCCTTACAAACGCCCTTTCCTCCCCCCAACCCCTCCCTCCTTCCCACTGACGGTGCAGGGAGACGGGGTGGGGGGTTTGGTCAATTCATCACCCAAGATGTTTCTTCCATTGCTGAGGGAGAGGAGTCGTTTCCCTGCTGCACCATGGGGTCCCTCCCATGGGAGACAGTTCTCCACGAACTTCCCCAGTGTGGGTCCACTCTCACGAGCAGCAGCACTCCCAAAACTGCTGCAGCGTGAGTCCATCCCACGGGCAGACAGTCCTCCCAAAACTGCTGCGGTGTGGATCACTCTGCCATGGGCTGCAGTCCTCCAAGGACAGCTGCTCCAGCCTGGAAGCAAGGCCTCTCTCTCCACTGGGACTCCTGCCGGATCACAGCATCCTGGTATCCACCCACTCCAGCGTGGGTATCTCCCCCACGGGCTGTGAGTGGATCTCTGCATCCCCGTGGACCCCCATGGGCTGCAGGGGCACAGCTGCCTCACCGTGGCCCTCACCACGGGCTGCAGGGACATCTCGGCTCCGGCGCCTGGAGCACCTCCTCCCCCTCCTTCTGCACTGACCTTGGTGCCTCCATTGTTGTGTCTCTCACATGTTCTCACTCCTACTCTTCTCTAGCTGGAAAAATACAACTACACCCCAAAACTTTGTTGTGATTTCTTCTTAAATCTGTTATCACAGAGGTGTTACCATCATCTCTAATTGGCCCAGCCTTGGCCAGCGGCACGTCCATCATCAGAGCCATCAGGGATTGGCTCTGCTGGACATGGTGGAAGCTTCCAGCACCTTCTCACAGAAGCCACCTCAGTGGCTCCCCCGCTACCAAAAACCAGGCCCTGCAAAACCAACACAGCACCTAACAAAATGCCACCCATCAACATACTTGGCTGGGCGACACCTAATCAAGATTGGCAGGATTTTCTGTGTGATCTTCAGTATGCACCTACGTTTTGCCTAAGTTGTATGTTAGGCACATAAGAGATCCCCATTTGGGATCATGCCCAGGTTCATCTTGTGGTGCCTTGAAGAACTTCTGCCTGCTTACCAGCAAAAATGTGATACTATGCCTCCTCCTTCCCTGGTGAGGGAGCCAAGGAAGTGGGAAGTATTCTGTGTTGTTTGAATAGCACAGCAGAACAAAAGTCAGAGAAAGAGAAGACAAACTGTGTGGGAAAAATCTCAGCCCCACTGAAGTCCCTGGCAAAAAATTCCACAGACTTCAACAGCTTTCTATTCTATGGCTGCATGTCCTTGTGTCTCACTGCAGACCCCTTTCAATGGCACAGTCTTAATAAGTTGCATGACTACTGCAACGGATGGAATGCGAACTTCATCATTTTTATTATGGTGCTACTCTGAGTAGCAAGCAGCATCTCTTCACATCAGACGTTGTGCATCAGGCAATACAGGAGGAGTATTATAATATTAAGAAAGTTTTTCTCTTGCAATGTAGAATGACTGGCATTGAATCTTTTTTCCTTGCTGTTATGTCACATTCCTCTCTGTTCTATTGCATATTCAGCCATACATTTACTGCATTCAGTGGAGAGTCCCATATTCATCCTCACTTACTTTTGTTTAGGTGCATGGCTAGGGATGCTGGAGAAGAAGTGTGGTGGACTGTATTTATAATTACAGTTCGCATATTTGTACATTCAAAAATAACACACTACATTTTTGAGCAAAAATAATATTCAGTACTTTGCCAAGAGTCTATTGTTTTTCTGCAGTCAAATGCCAGCCATTCCTCAACAAAATTCCACACATTATCTATCTCATGAGTTCAGAGGGCAGTTACCAAGTGAAATTTCCACCTGTAGGCACTGATTTAGTTTTCTTTTTATGATTCCTCTTCCAGATTTATAAGAGAATTTAATTAGGCTTCTTATAGATTTCTTTGGCAATTTTTGAATATATATATCTATCTCCTTCTTGATTACGATCCCCTTTAACTCACTGGATGTCTCAAATTATAAGCTTTGTATGGAATCGGTTGCCTTTGGCTATGTTTGGTATTATGTTACCTTCTGTTCAGTTAACGGTGTGGAGATAGGCCATAAGCACTGGAAAAACCTCAAAGCTCTTTTCTGCTGTTTTGAAATTGAGAAAGCAGAAACATAATTGCTTTTGTTGGATCACAATCCTGAATAGCAAAAGACTTTTTAAACATCTGCCCTTCCTTTGATTGGCTTTACATCTTCTCTCTTTTTTGTCTACTGTTCATTATTCTGCATTTTATTCACTAATGAAAAATTCTATCCATGACAATATTTTCATATGCTGTAAGATGACTGTGATTCAATGCATTTAATCTGATCTAGCCCTACAGAAAACCTTAATAGAATGTGACAATATATGTTAATTCTGCAAGGTTTGTATTTCCTTCTTGCTTGTGTAATATCTGATCTGTCCTGCCTACAATCTCAGTGCAATCTCCTGCAATCCTGACTTTTAACAGAGCCAGAGTCTAACTCGCAGCATGTATTTGCAACACCTATAGAAGTCAAATAACACTGTATAGCTATATGGGAAGTAAATTTTGCTTTCTTTGTCATAGAAGCCCTGCTCCCATGCAGATCTGTGGCGAATCAGCACTGACTTAAATTCCACCAAGATCAGGCATCAGAATTGTTACGTTTTACATGGGATTCTCTCTGATGGGAGAACTCACATGTGTCTTCAGGTGCTGATCTTCCGCTCCCTCTTTATCACTAATCAAATGACTTGATACGTCTCTCTCCTTTCTTACTTTTTTAATACCACTGTCAAATATCTATCATGACATTAGCATGCATTCCCAGGGAAATATAGCAGCCAGAAATAATGCTGATCCCTGAGAGGATTAGAATAATCCATTCATTCTGCAGGGAATAGCTATCCCTATTCAATAATAATATTGAAATTAAGAAATCACATTCTGTCTTTTAACAGGGGAAGACAATACAAATAATTTGGGAATTTCCTAATGAGTCTGTTATTAAAACAGTATCTAGAGGAAACCTGAGCACTCAGACAACTGAAATGTGTCCTTTTCTTTTTTTCCTGGTTTGAGCATAATGCCTGACATCAATACCACAAGTATTTTCAGTGCTACCTGGGAATAAGGGGAAATGAAGGCAGGAGACTTTTGAAAAGTCACTTCTGATTTTGCTCATTTAAGAGCTACGTATTTCAAAAGAAATGAGGGCCAAACTTACAAGTGCCAATAGTCCCCAGCTGGATCCAGATTTTCAGAAAGATCCCATTCTCATTTACACTTCTCAATAGAGAATTTTTCCACATGTGCTCAGCAGCCAGCAATTCTTTCTGGCCAGGAAGCCATTGAGAAAGCTGGCCTTTCTTTTTTCTTTCTTTTTTTTTCTTTTTTTTTTTTTTTTTTTACCCTTCTGTGCCTAAAAGGAAACGGGGAGCTCTTTTGTGAATCAGGTTCTTCAGAAAAGTTATGCCTGATGAGCCTGTCTCTGAGGAAAGAAGTGAAGTACAGCTTTCCTCTCTGAAGTCTCCAGAGGCTGTGGGTGCTAGAAAGATCCAGTCTACTGTTGGGCAGAGAGAGTTCTGAGAGAGCTAGCTTGGAGACTGGAAGCAATGGAGAAACACCCATAATTCCTCCTGGAGCTTTGCAGTATGTGAAGGAACAAGTATTTCCATGAATACCAGAGTTATTCCGGAAGCCTAGTTTCCAATGGAGTTAGTGTTTCATGGCTGACTGACATTTAAAATGAATTATACTATTGCTGCACTGTGAATTCTGCCCTTATCAGACACTGGAGAATCCATAGGGGAGAAAAGCCTTGGCTGCAGAGTAGATTCCCTTATATCTAATAAGGCATAAGCTCTGACTGAAGCTTTCCTTCGCATACATCCAGTCTCTTTCCCAGGTGGATTCTCTCCATGTCAAATGAGAACCGAGTGTAGGCTGCAGCCTTTCCATCAGTAGAAAAACTCTTCAGTTTTCTATATTCGCAAAAACTTACCAACTTGATTATCTCTGAAACCTCTATCTTTCTGCCAGGTTCAGCTACAATTACCCAATGGGTACAAAAGTACAAAAGTTTTTAGACAACCATGTACACACACACACACACACACACACACACACACACACACACAGATACAGAGCAATTATATGAGCTGTGTTTCCTCACGGAGCCAGGCTAAAAACACCCGCTGATAAACTCTAAGTGACTGAAGCCTGCTGCATCTCTGAGCGAGCTGGGGAGGCTGTAATAAAGGACAAAGTGGAAAGAGAAATAAATTACTCCGTATCTCCTGTCCCATGTAGCGATCAGGCACGTCTCCCTCATTGCTGGCTGTAGGGTCTCCCCATCAGACACAACTGCTGCACAGCCCCTTTGGCATGGAGCGCACTGCGGGGACAGTCAGAGGGGCTGGAAGTGTTCCTGGCTGGTCTGCCAGTGTGAAGGATTGGCAGTGTTTCTTGCAGTTTCCTTTCCCATGAGCAACTAGCAGCAATCAAATACAATCTAGCCCTTATTATTTGCCGTTAGTTTCTTTGATTGTGATTTGGAAATACGTTGCTAAGGAAAGCAAAAACCATGGTTAACTGATTGATAGAAAATAAGAGTCATAGAAAACATCTGGAGAGCCAGATGAGTACAAGCCATTGTTTAGTTTAATACCCTTATAATATTTGCTGCAAACAGCCAAGCTGAAGGGTGGATTCTTCATCATTTTTATTATGTGCTTATTCCAAAATATTAGTGAATGATCTTTGACAGCAATGTTTGATTCATGCCCTTTTGCCCAGACATTACCATGTCTTGGCTTCCTGAGGCTGTGTAAGGCCAAATTATCAGAACATAATATCAAAATGTAAGAATGGTCATACTGGATAATACCAACATCCCTCTAGACTCTTGCCTCTGATGGTGACTAATAGCATATGTTTAGGAAAAATTGCAAAGCCCAAAAATGCAGCCGTTGTTCTCTGATACACCCTCGTAGCTTCTAGTGATTAGCAGCTAGAGAACAAGCTGAGCCACAAGGGGTACCTTTGTAGTTAACGTGGATGGATGGATTTCTTTTTTCTGCCGGGATCCTCCTCCTCAGCCTTTAAAGGTATAAATAGGTAGGTTATGTTTTGTCTAGGGAAAACTGCTGAGAACTGGCTCTCTGAACTTCTGATGTTCACTCTTCGGCTTAAGCACACAGTTGTTGGGCAGCAGAAAGCAGGGGGGGAAATGGGGTGGGGGACAAGGGTGGAAGCAGACTGCAGCTGTCCAGAGCCTCCCTTCAGGTGGGCAGGAAGAGACAAGACCAGCACATCAGCTGGCTGAGCATACAGCCGTCCAGCTGCAGCCCTGTGAGCCAACACCCTAGTTGAAATGTGCTCTTAAGATCCCTGTAAGCAGAACAGTCTCTGAGTAGACAGAGATAGTTGGCTGAGATGTGGTTAATGGCCAACTTATTTCAAGTCTTCCCAGGTCCATTCCCATGCTGATCACAGTTATTCAACAACAGTGATTTACACCTACATCACTGTGTTGTGGATTTGTCAAAGAACCCTCTGTGGGCCCAGATGGACAGAAAATATTAGCATATTTCTGGTTTTACAGATACTGAGAGTTGAAACCACCTTTCTGAAGTTCAGAGTGAACTGGTAACTGGACCAGATGTAGAAACTACTCACTCCTAACTCTCTGTTTTCAAAAGCCAGCATTTCCTTTCACCTAATTTACTGTTAAACCTAGAGGCATAACTCAGAGATACATATACCAAAGAGACTGTTTCCTCACAGAACTTTATTCAATATTTATAGCATGTGGTTATGATGGTGGTCATCTACAATATTACATTGGTTTGACTCTTTAAGTGATATTTTAACTAACAGGAACTGTTGCGTTACAAAAATAAAAAGGGGGAGTGGGCTAGCATTTCCCCATGCTAGAACTAGAACTAGGTAGAACTACCATGGCTTTTTTTTGAATTCACACATCAGTTCTGAATTTGTTACAATACAAAGCTGCTTATAGTGCCAATACATTTTTGCACTTCATTCAATCACATTTACTGTGAATTTAGATCAACCATGTAATCTCATATTCCAGAGAAATATGAGCCTTTTAGTGGGGAAAGAAGAAGAGAGGAGAGGAGAGGAGAGGAGAGGAGAGGAGAAAGGCAGAAAGAAAGAAAAGGAAAGCGTGGAAGGCAAGGAGGAAAGAAGAGAGGGAAGAATGAAAAGGGAAAGCAAACCTTGAATGTGTTTTGTCTGCCCAAGTCAAGTGACTACCTTACTTCTTCAGATTCCCTTACAATTACATTTGTTTTTTCTTACCTGTTTGCCATTGTTATGAAGTCACTCATATTCTAAGTAGGTTTTTTTATAGTCTGACACGACCAAAACTTTAGCTTGCCAGAAGTGGTTGCCGAGCTTGTTGAGCCCATGGCTCAGGAATGCTGACACCTGCGGAAGTTCTGTGAGCAGAGAACATTCATGAGGGCATCCACTGTAAACTTTTTTAATTCTGTGGAGGCTGTTCCTGCCCTTTCTCACATCACATTCATTTCTACCCAAAACTGATGTGGTCCTAAAGCCACCCCTAGTGAATCACCCTTCAAAGCAGAACAGACATAAAGTAGTCCCTGTTCTCTGCTATTCCATGAGAACTTTACCATTACACGTGAAAGAGTTTTCCAGCAAACCTACACTAATATAATGGCAACAGAACCACCTCAGTGGAACCATTTTGATGAACAAAATGAACGAGTAAAAAGACTTTTTTTCCCTGATATTGTTCTGTCTACCTCAGGCAATTGTTTTCATGCTTCTGACAGACACAGAAAGGATGGCAAAACTCTGTGTGGATGAGAAATCCTGAGGGGTGCAGAACAGAATATTCACTACTGGTTGTGGTTGCAGCTCCGTTGTCTCTCTGGGCTGGCTTATTGCATGAGGGAGTTTGCTTTTAGAACTGTACATTACAGGAGATTTTGAGTTGGTGCCATTATATTTTTTAATTTTTCCTTCTTAATATTGCTTATTTAAGGAGTGCGCTAGGATCTAGCATTTACTGGTACCATAGGAAATAAAAACTAGGCCAAAAAAAAAGAGTGCTCTAAGGAAGATCAACAGATAGCCAAAGGACTGGCAATGTTTGACCATTGGGATATATTTACTGGAAGAAGACCCTTTTTGAAGGACAGACTCTGCCTAAGCAACTGTGGAAACAGCTTTCTGGAAGCAAGCCTGGCAGAACTGATAAGCAGAGCTTTGAACTGAGAAATGAAGGGTACAGAGTCAAAGACTTGAATAATCTCCACATGCTGTAGAACACCAGAGGAGAAAGCATAGGTATACAAGGGTATGCCAAAGGATAAAAAAATTTAAGTGATCAGAATGGCAGGGAATAAGAAGAAAGAAAGTGCAAACTGTGAAGAGAACTGCTTCCAAGGTGGCAATACAGTGAATGTCAGGTGAAGGTCTTGACAAAACTGTGGTTTTGGGGTACGGAAATATTTAACAACAATGTATGTACCAAAAAAGGGAAGAGCATAAACTAAGCTGGCAGTGCACTAGGTGGGATAGGTATACTGGTAACAGAACAGAATAGCAATCATAACTGGAACACTGGCCTCGAACCACATGCATTATTCAGAAAGGCAGAGATAAAGGTGACGGTGGTGGCAGAGAAATGCACATTAATGATATGAAACACTGCAAAGAAGAATGTGCAAAAGGGATAGTGTGCAAAAGGGATAGCATTCAAAAAGCAGAATTTGTCCCAGTTACAATAATTTTGGGGAAAGCTGGTAAAGGAGAGTACTTGGACAGTGCAAGCCCCCTGATTTTGCTCTGGTTATATGTTAGGTCCTCAGTGGTGCCATCAGAGAGACAAGTTCTGTTGAGTTTGTATCATGCAGGGAAATTTTTACCTCCCCAAACATGGATCAAGAACAACCACCACTAATGATGACAGAATCAGGATACTTATGGATGAAAGGGTCAGCAAATGGCTTAATAAAATTCTCACAGAACCAGTAAAAAGTAATGCTGATTGAGACTTGGTTTTGGTAACTGATGACTGCAGCAAAAGATAAAGGACCTTGGCTCAAGTGATCAAGGACTGACACTTTATAATTAGAGGGAACAAATAAATGAGTTTGCTAATAAGATTTTGCGTTTCAAAAGGGCAAAGTTTGGTAAACTTGTGAAATTGATTAGTAAGATCGGATGGATTGCAGAGTGTGGGCACTAAAATGAGAAAGAGGCCTGGAGCTTCTACAGGTCTGAGCAACTAAAAGTTTTGGGAATCTGTGTACCAGCCAAAACAGAAAACCTGGTTGTGTAACCACTTCAAGAGATGTGCTAGTTAAGTTATGTCTTTTAAAACAAAGACCAGGTTTTCCTTAGGCTAGGAATGAACTTAAATGTGACAGGAAAGACCACACCAAAGTCTTCCTAAGCTTTCTTGGATGAGATGATATTCCACACAGAGAGAACAGTGTAATACTGTTTACTTGTGTTTCACTACAGTGTTTGACAAAGCAGCACTGAAGATGTTAGTTATGAGCTGGAGCTGTGCAGAAAAACTCTGTGTGTAATAAGGATAGCATACAGACACCACTGAACAAAAGCTTTACAAGACTGGACAGAAGCAATTAGGAAGACACATCAAACTAAGTGTTGGAACAAATCTTGTTTCATATTTTCATAAATGACCATGATGCTAGTACAGACTTCTAAATTTTTTAAAGATGCAGCATTGAAAAGTATCATTAATTGAATTAAAATCATATCAAGATGCTGAAAACTGGCAAAGATTAAACAAAAAATTTAAATGCAAAGTTACTACTAGCAGTGCAATTTCCCCTAGGTGCTCCAAGCTTATAAGTGAGCAGAAATACCTGGCCATGCTATGCAGAGTGATTCTTATGCTACAGTATGACCCAGACGTCAAAAGAGGCGACTAGAATCCAGTGAGACAGATATCAGAAAGTGTTAATGCTTTAGCACAAAACCTGATGAGACCTTATGTGCAGTTCTGAGCACACGTGGTCAGGAAGGCTCAATTTCAGCTGTGCAGAAGCACAACTACACTAAGATTGCAGGCTTGATCCCTGTACAGACCATCCACTTAAGAGCTGGATTCGATGATCCTTGTTGGTCTCTTTCAACTCAGAAATGACGTAACTCAGAATCATAGGATCATCACAGAATATCCTGAGTTGGAAGGGAGCCACAGGGACCACTGAAGTCCAACTCCTGGCCCTGCACAGGACAATCCTAAGAATCACACCATGTGCCTCAGAGTGTTGCCGAAATGCTTCTTGAACTCTGGCAGGATTGTTGCTGTGACTGCTTCCCCGGAGAGCCTGTTCCAGTGCCCAACCACCCTCTGGGTGGAAGACCTTTTCTTAATATCCAACTTGACCAATAGGAAACAAGAAGAGGCCTGTATAACTTGGCTTGTTAAGCTGGGGGGGAGGAAAAAAAGGAGGAGGAGATACAAGCCAACCACAAGAAATCAGCAAAAGCAGAAAATATTTTCTAGCTGTTAGAGTCATCAGTCTTGTTATGTTGTACAGTGAGCACCAAGAGTCTAATGGCATTTAAGACTGAACCTGACTCATTGTTGAAAGAAAATCTGTGTGTTTGTGACAAGAAGAGATCTTGCTAGTCCAAAAAGCCTCTTTTAGTCTGGTGTGCCTAACTGTGGCTGAACATCTGAGGGAGACATTAAAAGGAGAGATTTGTGTCATGAGAGAAGACTGCAGGTCTCCTTCGATGTTTAGTAAATCTTTTCTCAGCTTTCCAATTCCAAACTATTGCTAGTTTGCCAAACATGAACTGAAAGACACAAATCTTGAAAAAACTTTTCATTTCAAGTTGGAGCCATATTCTGAAGCTTGAGTCATGTAAGAGGAAGAAGGTGGGTTTTCATGGAAAATTTAAAACATCTTTCTCAGACTTGTCTGACTACTGAGCTGAACTTTACCATCTGAAATATTAAGACTGGCTATGTCCTACATATAGAAAAACCCCATTCACTACCTACCTCCTAGCCAAACATCATCAAAAGTGAGAATTAAGTGGCCTAGAATATTTGTCTATTTCCATTTCATGTGTATGCAGTGCTGCTCTTTGCCAGTTTGAAACTAAAACTACTTGCAGAGCTGAAGACTTGCTCTTCTCTTGCAAGAGGCTGTAGGAAATTACCCATTGGCTTCACTGGGATCATATATATGGAGTTCTTATAATTGAGCAGGTAGATATTTTCTTCTCTGCCCACAGGGTCTATCTGCTTCTGCTGCTTCTCCAGAGAGGTCCTTGCAGTGAAATTTTCAATAATAGTGACAGGTCCCCTTCTCTTCCCCCCAGATATGGTATTCTGAAGGTGCTTGGTTATTCTTCTGCTTCTGCCACTATTAGTCAGCCACTCCCTGTGTCATGCTCTACTCTTGAGGCTCACCTGTCTGGTCTCCATTTTGCACCATGACTCTGGCAATTTCCTTGTTTCCCACCCAGTGCTGCAGGCTGTCTCAGCCTGCCACCCTCCCAAGCTAAGTATGACTGATACCACCACCACCAGGCTCCAGCTGATGCAGGAGCCCTTGGAGTGTAACACACACAAAATGATTTGGGGTATGTATGTCTCTTCTACCACTTCCCAGTCCAGCATCTCCCTGGCTTTCATACCTCCTACTTCATGGGATCTCACTAACTGGAAAGTGAGAGAAAAAATTGAGTTTATTATTGTGTAGATTTAACTCTGTATAAGCTGTGTGTGCCAGCCATGGGTAAAGGGTTGTATTTCAATCCAGTACAAACACATGAAAAGGTATTCATATATTAATTTCTGCCTGGTTTTGGTTTGGATTTTGGAGGTCTTTGTTTTGTTTAATGCCTAGCTCCTAGACTCATGTTTTTATGCAGAAAATGTTTGAAAAAAAGGGAGGGTTCAGTTCAGCCTGTCATGAAAAAACTCTAAGACCTGCTTGTAAGAATCACTCCAGCCTGGATAGAAAATAAGGGGTGCCAAAATAAAAATGCATTTCAGTTGGCATCACTGTAAATTGATCAAATGAGCTACAGGCTGGAGTCATTTTTCCTGAACCTGTCAAAGAGGTATTGTTTACTATGGGCAAAACACATTCACACTCCGGAATACAGCTCCTCTTGACTAGTCCTTAGCCCTGAGCTGGTGCTGAATGCAGCACATCCTTGTCTGCACTGCCTATAGAGAGGTAGGACAGGACCCACCTAGGCTAACTTCAGACATCTGGTCAGCTATGCTCTAACTAAGCTAACTGCCTGTCTGCCTGCTATAATTGACTGAGCCATGCAGGAAACTTCAAAAAGTGACTCATCCCTCCCTTTAGTAGGTGCCTAAGTTAGCTGGCATGCATCACCCTCCATCTTTCTTCATTGAATGCAGGGGGAGCCGAGACTTGGCCTACACGTTAACCAATATACGGCTAAAGTTAGCGAAGCTAAATCCCATCTGCAGTTAGTGCTGGATTTGATAACTCAACTGCTAAAGCCCCATTTGAAATGCAGGCATTACTTTTAGAAATAGGTATCATGAACTTATTAGTATCAGATGTTGTCCATAAATGGACAGTCCAAAAGGAAGGCCAGGGCAGGGGGAGGGATAGTAACCCCTTGATTGTGAAATTACATGATTACTAAATGAATATGATTCTTCAGCAGGCTGTTTTTAATGTTGGGGTTGTGTTTCTAATGAAGGAAAACATGTTGTATCACTGATCCATATCACAGTCCTCATGCTGTCTGCTATCAAGAGAAGGCAAGCTCTAAACACAAGTTCTATCAGATTTTTATTCATACCTGCAGAAATAAAACCATAAGGTTGTTCTTTTTTAAAATCAAAATAGTCTCAGTGCAGTGTATCTGATTCAAACCATATTGCTAGCAAGGTGGAATCTTGAAAACATTAAGATTTTTCTATGGTAAAAGTTCAAGATTAGAGGGCCCTGAGGAAACAGAACACATGGGCCAAAAGTTTTAAGCCCAAATATTAAAGGTAATCAGCCAAGTCAAAACATTGGCATCTACATGAAGGGATTGTGAATTATAGAGGAGCTGAGCACCCGCTGAGTCTACTTATTCCCTAGCACTTCTGAAAACTACTCCAATTTTAATTAAATACCTTCATGTGGATGAAGTTGCTTCAATTTTGTACAAAAGAATACTTGTGCTCCTTGCTTTACTAGAAGAATCCCAAAAGGGTTTGGCCCTTTGTCTCTCTACACTGGAATGGGAAGAACAATGAGAGAAGCCTTTGGTGCTAGCAGAGGTTTTTTTTCAGTTGAAACAGAAATAACGCCCGAGAAAACAAAACAAAACCAAGAAGACAAACAAACCCACCAAAAAATAGAGGCCCATCATGTAAGTCACCAATGGCTTATCAAAAGGACTTTGGAGGAACAGAAACCTCCCACCACAACTTCAGAAAATTTGAACTCAAACTCTTATGATGGGTTCATCCCCATGAGTTGCACGGTGAAAGGTACCTTTGACATGCTACAGCTTCTGCCTCTTCACAACTCTGCATGTGGACCTCCTGGGGCTGACCTGGGAAATGCATTGCATTGAATTAGCTCAAGGTGCTGTTCTCATTTTTCAAGTATGAAAAAACTCACAACACTGAAGTAATTTCAAAACCAAAGCTGAACTCCTTTGAATAATAAAGAAAATCCAAAATTACTCTAGATTATATAGTAAGAGAAAATAGGTGTCATATTTTAGGTTGAATTACAATCTTTATGTCTCATCCCAAGAGAAACAAATTAACATCTGCTATTGTAGAGCTCAAAGTAGATCTCCACCACGTATGTCAGGAGGACCTTTCCTAAGGTGGAAGCTTTGACAGCAAAATGTGCCATCTGCCATTCTTCTGGATTTGCAGTCCTTGTGGAATCAGGAGGAATCCTCCATCTGAAAAACACTGGGCAGCTATTCTTCCATTACTGTCCATGTAAAAGTGGAGGAAAACTTTTCCTTTCTTAGTTTAAAAAATTCTCCCAGCTGAAACCAGTAACTGCTATTTCCCAGTGTAACCACAATCTTGGGCTTCTCTGCTGTTCCTGTCCTTTGCTGGACAGTATGGTTTCGGATAAAGCGCGAAAAATTTGTCTGTACACATCTTCTCAGTTCACAGTATAGTGAGCCCTGATGCCAAACACAACATCAAGGATGCCAGTCTTAGGGAAAGGCACTTGAAAGTTAAGTACTGAGACAACTAACTTTTAAGACATGTAAATCCTTCACTGAAACTAGCCATAAACCTCTCTAGCCTAACTCTTCCTAGATGGCTAAGGAACTGTGTGTCTCATTTTTCATGCCTACTCTGAGACATCCTAGCCTGACTATTACAGGCTGTCTATTGCCCATAAACCCAAAAATACGTTTTCCTTTCAGCGTAGCTAGGAATTGCCCTTCTTCCCAATCATTGAATAAGAAGAGCATTCCCAGACTCAGGAATGAAAATCTGTTCCTGTCTGTGGATATACACATTTACTTTTCTTGTCTATAAAACCAGTTCAGTGATGGTATTCTATTTCATTTTTGTCATGTGAAGTTTAGTTTTTATTTACAAGCCTTATTTTGATACTGGAATACACTTGTGTTATTTTTAGTTGTTGGTGCTCATAAGGTGTCAGAAAATTACATGGGACAGGAATTATGAATCACACTTTCACCTCTGAAAATGCAAAACCTGATAAAATTTTACCAAGCAGCAGAGTATTGATCAACCAGTCGTTGATGTTGCTTAATTGTCTGGTTTATGTAGTGGCCTGTGGTGCAGCACAATTAGAAAGGATAAAGTCCTGGTCACCTCGCACTTCAGATTCCTTCTGGTGTGTAGGAAGTTTTTGCTCCATACGAGAAAGTTGGAAAGAGCATGTAAAATGTTGGTTTCTGGTTATCAGAGGACTTCAGAGTTGAATTTTAAGGTCTAGGTTTTTCAAAAAAATTAGTTGTTCTGTTCAGAAGGCATAGGCAACATATGTGGATGAATCCCAAATCCAAATGATGCAAGTGCCATCAAAGGTGTTTCAGATGTCACATCAAAATAAAGAGGGAGTTAGAACCTAAATATTTCAGTATGGGCTTTAAGGTTGAGGTCTTAAATATACAACAAAAATTTAGATGGGTATCTCTAGTTTAAGCCTTCATCTCCCTATTGGTGTCTGGAGGAAGTCAGAATCTCTCTCGGTAGCCTAAACTCTCTCTTTGGGCTGGGCCTTAGTGGTGGTAATTCAGAGTCAATGAATGTCAGTGATGCTCAGGTACCTAATCTGCCAAAATCACTTGGCCTTCTAAGTCACATAGGATTTGCCACATGCAGAAGTGATATCCAAAGGCATTGGACAGCCTGGGTTGAAAAATAAATACAATTTGAGTGGCTCATGCAAATACAGTTGTTTCTAGCCAAAGGCTACAGTACCATTTTATGACTTGAGGTATGGACAGAAAGATATCTGTGCTTCTTTGGGAACTTCCTGCCAACATGCATGTACAGAAGACCTAAGTAAACACAGTAAAATTGGCATGTGTATTTGAAGACTTAGCTCACATTCTGTACCCATAACAGAAATGCAGAAGCAGAAAAAAGGAAAACTTCACACCTAAAGAAAAACTTATATCCTGTTCAGCAGAAATGTCTGTATTCTCTAATTCTAACTTAAACCCTTAGAGGTGGGAAGAGCTGTAGCGAGGCAGGCACCTGTAGAGACTGGATGTGACCTTACATGAGCCCAAACGTTGTGGAGAGTCTGTTTCTTTTTGCTGTTTATGCCATGGGCCTGGCGTGCACAGGCTCCTAATCTGGGCAACTAATGCAGTGACTTAATGGAACTGGGGTGACCAAGTCAGATGCCTCCAGTCTGGATGTAGACAGAGGCATGGCTGAAGTGCTCCGTCTAAAGGGCAGCATCATAATTTAACCATAAAAGCTGGCATGTGCTCAAAAATTTTGGAAATAAAAAGCTTCCCGGGATACTAAAGATACTAAAGCAGCAGAAATGGGGACCCTGTTCACTTTTAAGATGCAGCAGCTGTCTGGAACCCTCCCCGACCTCCCAGAAAAGGGAAAGAAGTCAAACGTGCTGGGTTGAGAGGGCCTCCTCCTTCCGCCCTGAACTCTGTCAGACTCTGCTGGAATTTATTAATTCCTCCTCCCTAGCCCCCCACCCCCAAAAATAAAGGTAGCTCTACTAGCTCTTTACAGCTACAACGATATAATAAAAATAAAACCGCAGAGGCTGGGGGGAAGCTCCAGGAAGATAACCCCTGGCCGGGTTGCAAGCACCTTTCGGGCAGGTTTTATGCACAGGATATGCGCCCTTCCTCATGCCAGGGCCGTCTCCTCCCTCCCAAGAGCGCTCCCCACCCCAGCCCCTTTCCCCTCTGCACCGGGCGGCGCGGAGCGGCCCGGCCTCCGCCTCCCGTTAGATGGCGCTACAGACTTTACAACCACGTGTATCGCGGGGAGGAAAAAAGGAACAATAATTATAAAAGAAATAACCCTCTTATTGTCCGAAACGCGGGGAGCCGGCCTCCCTGAGGGCCTGGGGGAAGCGGCGCCCAGCGGCGGGATGCCCCTTTCCCGCGGGGAGCTCCCGGGGTTGCCCGCACCCCCGCGGCGGCTGCCGGGACTCAGCCCTCGGGAGTCTCCAGGGCAAAGTCAGGGGCAAGTGGGCGAGCGGAGTCGTCCTTCCTACCAGGAGAAGATCATGTCAAGAACAGGGAGGGGACGCCGGCTTGCTCCCAACCGGAGAGCTGGGCGAAGCCCACGGGCAGTCTCTCGTCCCTCCCCTGCGTTACTTCTCCTTTCGAAAAAGCTGCTCATGTGATGTCCACTGCCTACCTGGGCTCTGATGGCTGCGTGTTTAATCAGTCCCACTCCTTCGCCCCGAAGCTTTTTTTTTCTTGTTTGGAACCCCGCAAGTTTTCGTGCAGCCGGTCGGTGGCTGCCGCGGGGGTCTGCCGGAGCGGGGCTGCCCTAGGTGCGTGGCTCTGCCCCTCGCCCGTCCCGGCCGAGGACAGGAGGGATAGGATGGTATATGAGCCTGTTGGTCTTCAACTCACTAAACCCATGACCAACCCGCCAACGCTTCTCCGCCCGGTCCCCAGCCGAAAGGCGGGCGGGTGTCCCCAGCCCTGTCTCTGAGCATGTAGGCGATCACCTTGAGAAGCGTTTAGGGCTGTCCCGACGCAAAGGCCACCGCCGCACCTCCCTCCCGTGCCTGCTGTCGGGCTGTGAACTTTCCGGTGGGGTAAGTTCTCCTTTAAGAAAGCGAACTCTTCCTTATGCATATTTAAGGCTGTTTGTCTGCAGTGCCCAGCTGACACGGTGCTGGAAGCACACACGCAGGACCCGAGCTCTGCGAGCTCTGGGGGAGTAAATCATCCCCACTTTAAACGCACCCTCTGCCAGGGCTCCCTGGCAGTTGGGAGCTCCTTGCCATTGCTCTACACACGTGTAAGTCAGAAAGAGGGAGGTGGGGAGCTGATGGGAAGGAAGGGGCAGGCTGAGTCTAGTTAGGGAGATGAGTAGGGTATTTTGGTCATTTCCATTACCAACATTCCCCCCCCTCCCAAAACAAAAAAAAAATTAAGGCAAAAAACCTTGTCCTTAGGTTTTTAAAAACAATTTAAACCAATTTTTATTATTATTATTTTTCGCCCAGCCTGGGAGCTCCTGCCCATCTCACACGCCTGTATCCCTAAGATCGGTGGGGTTTCAAGGCTTCCTCCCTCCTTTTGCCCGGCATGAGAGCGCTTTGCTGGGTGCGCAAGTGTGCGTGTGAGGAGCGGAGAGGAGCGCCGGGTGGGTAAGTGAATCCCTTGCTTCAGCCAGGGGGGCAGGAGGAGACCTTTCACGTCACCCGCGGATCAGAGGACTCCGCCGTCGCACCGGGGGTGGGATCCCGAGCAGTGTCTTCAGCCTGCAGCGAGTGGGGGGAGCCTTCCGGGGATGCGAGTGCGTTGGAAAAGCCCCTTCCACGGTTAGGCACGCTGCCACCTCTGCGCGCGTGTACTTCTGTACGTGTGTGCCAAACGAAAAAGTGTATGTGAAGGTCAGGCTGGTGAGCTTCCACTACAGCTCAAGTGGGAAGGAGCGACTTTCAGTGCTCTGCTCTTAGTGGTTTCCTGCCTTTTAAAGTGAACTTGTTCTAGTGTGTTATTCAAAATGTGGTTCAGTAGTTATGCCTTCAAATTAAGTTGCTTCTCGGTCCTCATCGGGAAAAGCAGACATGTGTCCTCAATTGTATAGTATATATATATATATTATATATGAAAAATCTACTAGGTGCTTTATGATTCCATCTGGAGAAATTAAAAGCCCAGAGCTGTAATGTTTATTCTTACATAGTTTACAAAAAAAGGGGGAAATGTGTGAGACACATGTCTCCAAATATAACCAAAGTGCTTTCCCTTCTGGTTAAAAAGTTGCATGCAAATGTTTTCATTTTAACACTCCCTGCCACCTGTACTTCTCAGGGAAACTTTTCTTGGCGTTAGTGATGAAGCACCAATAGTAGTTATTAATGAATTAATTATTATTATGGCTGCTGAATTGACTTAAAGTGCTTTGGAGGCGAAACTGATCCATGTTAATCAGTTACAATTAATTGTGTTTCAGCTGCTGTTTCAAACACAGTTTCAAAGACGAAGGCGAGAAGGCTGTGCATGGGGTGTAGAGAAGGGGGGTGATCCGGAGACTCTTCCCGGCCCACGGCCCCCTTGCTCAGAGATTTCCTCTTGGGTTGCAGAAACCGGCGTGATCTTGTCGCGGTGCCCGCGTCAGGTCACACAGAAAGGTGCGAGGGGCAACTTGGGTGACAAATTCCTCTTTCTCTTACCAAAAGCCGCAAAGATTAAGAGAGTCTAGGACTTAGGAGCGCAACCCCGGAGGGAGATTTCCCCTCGGAGTTTGCATTACGGGGAGGGCAGCCGGTGTGGGCTTTGCTGTGCTGTCTCTGCTTGGCCGCTTTGGTCAGGGCTTTTGTGTTGGCGCTAGAGACAAGGAGGCAGCGGTGGACAGCGAGGCTGAAGGGTTCCGCAGAGCCCTCTCCCGGGGGGGGTGTCTGGCCCCGTGTCCAGGAGGACCTAGGGACAGGGAAGAGGGAGGAGAGAAGCAAAAAGCTCCCCGAGGGGACAAGCGGCAGATGGGCCGGGGTCTGCAAATGCCGGGGAGGCCAGAGGGGCGGCCGCAGGGCCGAGGGCAGGAAAAGCCGGGTCGGGCAGACTAGCAGCCGAGACGCCAAGGGGAGAGTTATCCTCTGCCGTGCCCGAGCCGGCCGCCCTGCCGCCGGCGGGACCTGGGTGCTAGGAGTGCCGGGCTCAGCGGGGAAAGGTGGGGAGTAGCAAGGCCAGGGAGAGGAGTTGAGACAGCTGGGCAAAGCCTGGGAAAGCTCCCAGGGGCGATGGGCCCGGGGAAGGCCCGAGGGCCGCCGTTTGGCCAGCTGGTGGCTGGGCGATTCGTGTGCACCCAGCACGGCGGCTGCAAGGGAGCATCCCTTCCACGGGGGGTGGAACGCGAAAGCGGAGCGGGCACTGGCTCAGGTGGACCGAGCGACGGCTGGGGTCGACCTGGCGGGGCCGGGGGCCGCGCACCGGCTGCCCGCACCCCCAGCGGGAGCTGGCGGCGGGGAGGGGCTGAAGACAAGCTTCCCGTCTTTCGCCGGGGAAACGGGATTTTCCGCAACGATAACGACCCTCCTTCACAAAAGTTAGGGGCGGGAGAGGAGAGCCGGCAGTTCCCCCTGGGCTGGGTGCCTCACCCTCGCCTTGCCTGCCCCTCGGCCTCCGGCCGCCCCGGGGGGGTGAGCCCGTCCTGGGGGGGGGCACCAGGCGTCATCAAGGATTGCTCGTCCTTAGAGATTTACACTTCGCAGAAGTAAAGCTCTCCCCAGCCCCAGCATTCAGTATGACTTCTTTTGGTTTTTATGCCAGTCCACCGAAAGGCAATTGGGAAACTCTATTCCCTCCCATCCTCTCTGGAATTGGGTTGCTGTTTGCGGTTTGATTTTTTTTTTTCCCCCTTCTCTCACTCCAGCTCCTTCTCAAAGATTCCTCCCTCACTCCGTTTCTCTTTTTCTTTCTTTCTTTCTTTTTTTTTTTTAATTCCCCTTCATCCCGTTGACTTTGCTCAGCTTTTTCTTAAGACGAACAAGGGAAAAACCAAACAACCCTACCCCTATACGTGCAAACAGACCTTTCTTGGAGAANGGTGAGCTTCCACTACAGCTCAAGTGGGAAGGAGCGACTTTCAGTGCTCTGCTCTTAGTGGTTTCCTGCCTTTTAAAGTGAACTTGTTCTAGTGTGTTATTCAAAATGTGGTTCAGTAGTTATGCCTTCAAATTAAGTTGCTTCTCGGTCCTCATCGGGAAAAGCAGACATGTGTCCTCAATTGTATAGTATATATATATATATTATATATGAAAAATCTACTAGGTGCTTTATGATTCCATCTGGAGAAATTAAAAGCCCAGAGCTGTAATGTTTATTCTTANTCGGCTCTCTTATATCGCCAAAGCAGGCTGCGTTGGATAAAACACTCGTATTAACCAACTTTCTCCCTCTCCCTCCCCAGTTTTATTTATTTCCCTTGGTTGCGGGACCTAGGTGGTCAAAACCAAACAAAAGCACTTGGGTTTGTGTCGGCACTTTGTCGTCGGGGCAGCACACCCGCATTAGATTATTGCTGGGGATTTATTTGCATGCAGCTGCAAACCCACAACCCGACTACTGACCGCTACGCATAAAGGGCTGCCGGGGCCAGCCCCTGCCCGGCCGCCGCGGCTCCCGGTGGGAACACGGCCCAGGGGCCGGGGGTGGGGGGAGGATTTGGGAGTGGGTTTGCTCCCGACACGGCCCGGGGGGATGGTCACAGAGCTGGCAGCAGCAGGGTCCCCAGTGCAGCCAGAGGCTGCA
>VZRJ01002425.1:0-26516 GCA_013397565.1 Ptilonorhynchus violaceus
ACCTGGACATTCCATCCGCGAAAACTATTACGCCACACCTTTCCATCCAGGCCAATCCAAGGTCACTTAGGGAGCTACAGGAGCTTTGCGGTACGATCAATTGGGTGCGACCGCTCCTCGGCATCACCAACGAGGACCTCGCGCCACTCTTCACTCTCCTGAGCGGCAACGAGGACCTAGATGCACCACGCTCCCTAACGCCAGAGGCCCAGGATGACATTATAAAGGTCCAGGAGGCTTTATCATCGCACCAGGCACACAGGGTAAATCCTCTCTTGCCTTATGAATTGATCCTGCTAGGTAAGTTACCTCATCTATTCGCCCTCATATATCAGTGGGACCAGTCATTGAGGGATCCGCTCATCATAATCGAGTGGATATTTCTAGCCAACCAGCTGAAAAAGACACTAACTACGCCGCAAGAGGTCATGGCTCACTTAATTATAAAGGCCAGGGCACGCCTCCNTCTACTGCGTTCCCCATTGGTTTTCTCAAGTTTGTCCCACCTTACCTATTCCCTAATTGGACACCTGTCACCCCTTGTCATTCCCTTGTTGGCTGCTTTCCCTGTAGCTCCCTTCTCCGCCCCCAGTATAAAAGTTGTTGTCATCCCTTTCCGGGGGCTCTTGGTAGCACCCCCTTCAGCCTCCCTGTTCTCCCGACTCCGGGTCGGGGAATAAAGCCTGGACTGTTGCTACTTTGAGTCCCTCTCTCCTCCTTCGCTCTCGCTGGTCGCTACAATATCATCGGCTGCTGCCAGCTCCTCGCAGGGGGCACAGAGCAGACTGCTCTCTAACGGGAGAGCCTTCACCGGAATACAAAGCAGCTGAAAGCTTCTGCTGGACAGGGCACTCACTGCCAGTCGCCTGCTTGGCCTCCGGGCGGCCAGCGGTCAGCGACACCCTGTGTTGGTGATGTCATCGTCGGGTCCCTCCCCTCCTGTCGGGTACCACCTCCGGGACATAGCTCCTCCTACTTCCGTGGGAAGCTCCACCCATGGGAATTTCCCAGCATCTGGTTCTCACAGTTGTGGAGCAGGAAGTGGGCGGAGATTAACCCGGAAGTCGGCCATATTGGCCCGGTCAAGGCCTACCACCCTAATGGCCTTGCCGGAGGAGTCTGATGAGGACGTGGAGGATTATTGGAGGGATTTGCAGAGGGAGGCTACAATGGATGGGGAGTGGGAGCTTGCAGGCAAAATCACAGCTGCACCGGTAACGTACCAGAGAGGTGGCCACCCTACATGGGCCCCTCTCCCATACGCGCACCTAAAAGAACTGTGTAAGACCTCGAAAACACATGGCAGGGAATCCCCCTATTTTAAAAACCTAATACACGCCACATTAGCAGCAAACGTGATGACCCCTCACGATGTCAAAAATCTGTTTTCATGTCTTCTTACCCCAGCAGAGTTCCTTTTATGGGAACGGAGCTGGAAACAGATGTTAAGGGATCTCCTAAATAGGTATAGAGAGGAGGATGAGACTACTCATCTTACGTTGGAACATCTTGGTGGAGAGGGGGTGTATGAGAGGCCCCAAGAGCAGGCCGACGCCTTACCGGAGGGAGTGCTGCAAGACACAAAAGTCGCAGCAGAGAGAGCTTTCCTGCTCACTCCCTCTGACGCGACACCAACACAGGCATTCTCATCAATAAAACAGGGGGTCGAGGAATCTTTTATTCAATTTATAGATTGCCTAAAAGATTCCATTGAAAAACAGATCGAAAATAGAGAGGCACAGAAGGCTTCGGTCACAACATTGGCCAGAACAAACGCCAATGAAGCCTGTAAAAAGATCTCAGCGACTCTGTCTCTTGACCCCCCACCAACACTAGACGCAATGTTAGAGGCATGTACTACCAAGGCCTCTCAAAGTGCCGTTATAGCTCAAGTTGTGGCAAAAGAGGTAGCCGAAGTAATGGCGGTAAACATCCAAAACGCCAGATGTTTTAACTGTGGAGAACTTGGTCATTATATGAAAGACTGCCCGCAGAACCGGCTATCTGTTAATAACCGGCTCTCGGAGTTCTACCCACCAGATCGTAGAAGTGGTAGGGGGTGGCAAGGTCATCGACAACAACAGCAGTCAAAAAACGGCAGATGGAGTGTGTGGTGGCCACGCGCGAAGACACCAAATGCGAGGCCACCAGCCCCCGAGACCCCCGCCATCTCCCAAAAAATGTAGAGCTCCAAGAACATCTAACCATCTAACCATCTAACCATCGGACAGGTACCCAGTTGACGCTATGCTTGGCTATTACGGTTGATTTTACTGATAATGAGACTTATGAACTGCCAACGGACTTTAAAAACCCTTTTTCAATGTCGCGTTATGTCATGGTATATAAGAATATAGACTTGGCGCCTCACCAGATCATGGTGATGCCTGAAACAAAACTAATCCCTCCGGATATGACTCTACACCTGACAATGTGTTGTGCCGCGCCACCCTTCAAAACCATCAAAGGGACTCCAATAACACATGCGTTGGTGCTCCCCGAAGGGTGGGACCCTGAAAAGAGAGTGGAGTGTATATACTGGGCAAAGGCTGTGGGCTTTAAAAAGCCGTTGTTGGAGTGCCGGCTCAGAAATGACAAGTCTGAGTGTTCTCTCGTAGGGATGGTTGACACCGGAGCGGATGTCACCATCATCGCCCGCTCCGAGTGGCCCAATACCTGGAAACTGAAAACGGCTGGCGGACGCTTGTCGGGGATTGGAGGGACGACTAGCTCCACGAGGAGTGTTAAGCCGATCATGGTGGGAGGTCCCGAAGGTAAGGCAGTGACGGTCCGACCATTTGTCGTCGCAGCTGGCCTCACTTTATGGGACAGGGACATATTATCTCAATGGGGTGCTCGACTAGAAATTCCTGCTTTGCCATCGCAGGTTTTCTAGTTGGGGCCACTGTGAGGTGCGCCACCCCACGCTTAAATTGGACATCGGATTCGCCAGTGTGGGTTGACCAGTGGCCCCTGTCAAACGAAAAATTAAGTACGCTCAACGCCCTAGTGGAGGAGCAGTTGGCAAAGGGACACATCGTCCCCACCAACAGCCCCTGGAACTCACCTATCTTTGTCTTGCGCAAGCCAGGCAAAGATAAGTGGAGGCTCCTCCACGACCTCAGAAAAATCAACGAGGTCATTGAGGATATGGGCCCTCTACAGCCAGGCCTTCCCTCATCTTAGATGCTCCCACACGATTGGCCCTTAGTAGTCATAGACATCAAAGACTGCTTTTTCAGTATTCCCCTCCATCCTCGGGATGCGCCTCGCTTTGCTTTTTCAGTGCCATCTCTAAACAGGCAGGCTCCCCTCAGGTGGTACCACTGGCGAGTCCTCCCTCAGGGGATGAAGAACTTGCCTACAATCTGCCAGTGGTACGTAGCCGACATCCTCTCCCCGTTGCAGAGAAAGTATCCAAAAGCGGTAATCCTCCACTACATGGATGATATCCTGTTGTGCGCGGCCAATGATGCATGTTTAAACAGATTATTTTGTCATTTGTCAGATGACACCTTTAAAGTCCTTGCAGGGGAAGGATTTACCATTGCAGAAGAAAAGATTCAAAGAATGTGCCCATGGACCTACCTTGGACACTCCATTCGGGAAAGAACTATTACGCCGCAGCAACTTTCTATCCAGGCCAATCCAAGGACACTTAGGGAGCTACAGGAGCTTTGCGGTACAATCAATTGGGTGCGACTGCTCCTCGGCATCACCAACCAGGACCTCGCGCCACTCTTCACACTCCTGAGCGGCAACGAGGACCTAGATGCACCGCGCTCCCTAACACCAGAGGCCCAGGATGCCATAATAAAGGTCCAGGAAGCTTTATCATCGCGCCAGGCACACCGGGTAAATCCTCTCCTGCCTTATGAATTGGTCCTGTTAGGTAAGTTACCTCATCTGTTCGCCCTCATATATCAGTGGGACCAGTCATTGAGGGATCCGCTCATCATAATTGAGTGGATATTTCTAGCCAACCAGCCGAAAAAGACACTAACTACGCCGCAAGAGGTCATGGCTCACTTAATTATAAAGGCCAGGGCACGCCTCCGCACCCTCGCAGGTTGCGATTTTACATGCATTAGACTAAAATTGGGTACAATTGGTTATGTTGAGCATTTGCTCCAAACCAATGAGGACCTCCAGGTCGCTCTGGATAGTTACTCCGGCCAAATTTCTATCCATAAACAAAGTCATAAACTACTGAATTCGGACATTGATCTGGCTCCAAATTTTGTGCAAAAGAAGACTCCTGTCAAAGGCCTCGCCATTTTCACCGACGGCTCGGGGAGCTCTGGAAAGGCTGCCATGGCCTGGAAAGACCCCCAGACTCAGGAGTGGGTCACTGAGTCGGAGCAGGTGGAAGGTTCTCCTCAACTTGCCGAACTCACCGCCGTTGTGAGAGCCTTTGAGAAGTTTCGGGATACTCCTATCAATTTGGTTACGGATTCGGCTTATGTCGCTGGAGTAGTTGCCAGAGCGGAACACGCTTGGCTTAAGGAGGTCCAAAACCCTAAATTACATCTTTTGCTTTCGAGCCTGGTGAGGTTGCTATCCCACCGAAAGCAACCTTTCCATGTCATGCATGTAAGATCGCATACCAACCTCCCGGGATTTATTGTGGAGGGAAACGCGAGGGCGGACGCGACAGCCATGGCTATCACTATCCCCAATACTCCTGATATCTTCGCCCAGGCCAAACTTAGCCATGGCTTCTTCCACCAGAATGTGCCGGCGTTAGTTCGAATGTTTAAGTTGCCCAGGGACCAGGCTAGGGCGATAGTCGCCACCTGCCCTAGTTGTCAGACCTACCAACTACCATCCCTAAGGCTCCAGGGAACGAATCCACGAGGCCTGCAGAGCTGTCAGCTCTGGCAGACCGACGTAGCTCATTATGCACCCTTTGGGCGTAATAAGTACGTCCATGTTTCCATCGACACCTTTTCCGGGGCTGTTTTTGCTTCTTCCCATACCGGGGAGAAAGCAAAAGATGTCATAAAGCATTATCTTTTGGCTTTCTCCACCCTTGGGATCCCCTCCCAAATCAAAACAGATAATGGCCCTGCATATATATCCCACCGATTGCAGCAATTTTTCCAACAATGGGGTATCAAACACACCACAGGCATTCCACACTCCCCTACCGGACAATCAATTGTCGAACGGGCCCATCAGAATCTAAAACGAGTCCTTGACCAGCAAAAGGGAGGAATCGAAACCACCTCTCCTAAAGAAAGGCTCTGTAAAGCCCTTTTTACTATCTATTTCCTAAGTAATACCTTTGAGGAGCCAGAGCCTCCTGTTTACAAGCACTTCTCCAACACAACAAGGGCAAGATTAAAGGAGAAGCCGCCTGTGCTGGTCAAGGACCCAGAGACTCACCAAGTCCAAGGGCCCTTCGAGCTGATTACGTGGGGGAGGGGATATGCTTGTGTTTCGACCCCTACAGGGCTTAGGTGGATCCCAGGCCGAAACATCAAGCCGTTTCTAAGCGACGAAAAGAAACACCTAGAGAAATATCAAACCCCAGAGGAAGGGACAGAAAACAACACTGGAGAAGCATGGAAGAGGAGGAAAAAACGACAGGACGACAATGACACCCCTTCTATGGAGGACCTCCCCCATGCAGTAGACACATTCACCGGACCGGATATGCTTGCACTCTAACCCTATATGAGTCCTTTTACCCTTAATAGATTCAACCCAACCTTACCCTTGTGTACTTCCCTTACCCCCGTTTACCCTACCCAGCCCATCCCAGGTCTTTCCCCGTTTTCCCATTTAAATATAAAGAAGGGGGAACTGGGAGGGCCAAGAAAAGAAGGGACCTAGACCTTACTCATTAATATAATTACACAAATATATTTTTTCAAAAATTTACTTTAGCAGCCCAAGAACTGAGGATGATCCACCGGGGGCTCTTACTGATGACGATCCTCGTCTCCTTGGATGCGTGGCTAGTCCCTCAACCACGCCAGAACATCTGGGTCACCTTAGCCAAGGCCATCGGGCAGGACTCCATGTGCTTGAGTATGACAGGAGTCGAGGACCCGATGTCAACATGCCTAGTGGGGATCCCTTTACGTCCCAACGAATACCCTTACGCAGGAAAAAGGCCAAATCCTGTCGACAGCTGGGACGAATGGACGAGGATTTTGCCACATGCACCACAGGAACCCCAAGAATTGGCTCTGTTGGGGTCCGCCAAAGCCACCTACTGTATCAAATTTGGCTACAAATTGAGCAATTCGGAATGGTTAGAATCAGACCGGATACGCAAAAGTTATACTAAAGATGTTAACCCCACAAAAAGAGAATACCAATCGGCTTTTTGGTGCAATTACACCGCAAACACACTATCCGCGTCCACCACCCGTCCTAGGCAACTCCCTAGTGGAGTATTTCTCATCTGCGGCGACAGGGTTTGGAACGGGATCCCTTCCTGTCTTCAAGGAGGCCCTTGCTCCCTCGGACAGCTTGCTCTCCTAACCCCAGACAAGGCTAAAATTATTAATTGGAGGAAAAACAATCAATTGGCCCATCAAAAAAGGGAGATGTACAATTTGGACGAAAATTGTGACAGCCAAATTACTGATTGNGCTGGGGTGTGTCAATTATCAAAACTGTTTTAGGGATTGCTTTTATTGTTTTCCTGATTTTGTTAGTCCTATGTTGTATTAAGAAGATCACTTTGAGAATGTTCTTTTCTTTATTTAAATGTAAAGAAGGGGGAGATGTAGCAGTGGTTCGCAGAAGAGACTCTGCCCGACCCCAGTGGTGGGTGGTTTCAAGAGTATAATTGCCACTGTCAATCTAAAGTCTCCTCCCCCAAAGGAGGGGTTTCCAGCCTCGCCCTAATTGTTCTATATATGGTTACCGTTCCAGAATTTTCAGTTCGGTTGTAACACCCATTGGTCCTTTCCCTATGTCCCTCCTTACCTTTGACCCTATTGGACCCCTACCTTTGCTCCGCCCCCTGACCCTCAGATGATTGCTCTGTGTGCTCTCTCCGCCCCTCGGGAGCCCTATAACTGCCCTGACCCTCAGCCCCATCTTGTTCTTCGTCCCTGAACCCCTGCCAATAAAGCAGCTCCATACGAAGAACCCGTTTCGATCTCTTTGCTTCCATGGGCCGCATTGACCAACAGGCTAGGGGGCTGTCAAGCCGACGCTTGGAGCGTTCTCCTCCGGGACACTTCTGGAAGGCCGTGACAGATAACGGCGCGGCAGTTAATTACTGAAATAAGAGAAAGGTCAAAGATTCCAAGAAAAATCTGAATTTTTTACTTATTTGCTGTTAAACCACCATGTAGTCAGATGAACTGACTTGCACGACTACATTATGTCCAAAAGAAAGCCTGTAGTCACTTCCTCTTCACATAAATTTGTAAACAGTTCTGTTTTGTGAGTCATTTTGTTCTTATCACTCGTGCCCATGAAGTGCTAACCAGTCCTTTGTGAATATTCTCTGTTAAACATCAAGATGGTTAGAAAAGTACTATATATATATATATTAAGCTGTGCCTAAATTAGTTCAAAATTAGTAAAATTAATGAGGTTTTCTGAAACTCACCATTGTACCATGCACACATTTGAGATTTTTACTGAGTGGCAGATTTTATAATGAGTCTACGCTATTCTTGTGCCAATCAGTATATCTTTGTCTGTACCTAGAGCTGATACACATATTTAATAGTTCATTGTCCTTCAGCTTGTTACCTAATTGTTATCTAATGCCATAGTGATTGCTGTGATTGTCTTGGATCACCTCTGTATTGTTGTTCATTGGCAAATGAATGTAAAGATGCATCTTTTGTTCACTCTTCACATTTGATATTGTGGCAGCTGCAGCCTCTGTTAAGTGGCTCTGTCAGTTTTTCAGGCAGATACAATAAGAACCTGACGGGATAAATAGAGCCATACATTTCAGCTGGAGCTAGTCTCTGATCAGGGAACACTCTGTGAAAATGCTTGAAAAATCTCCATCATCTGAAGAAGAAATCAAATGCAGCATTCAAAGCTGATGGGATAAAAAAGCCAGGATCAGGAAAACAACAGGCAGAAGATGGTATTTATGAAAACTTAATGAGTATATTTATTTCAAATGATAACGAGCATGGGGAATAAAGATTGTACTGATAATAATATTTCTAGCAGCCTTGAAGCAGTTCTTCATAAATACAAACATTTTCATAGTTTCTGAGAATCTTCACAAAATTGCAAAAGATATATTTTTAAAACAGTTACATGGCCCACAGCCAGGACACATGCACACATGCATGTCCATTTTGTTTTGACTCCAGTGGTTCTACCAGTGAGGAACAGTGAATAATTCTATACAAGTTGAGTCAGTTTGCATCTTACAATACAAACACTGATGTACAGGCAGATGTCACTCTCACTTGGTTGTATTTGCTATACAGAGAAGCTACAGGTCACATATTTATAGAGGGGTCAAATGCTGTTGTAAGTTGCATATATTTACCAGGTAAAAAATAATATCTCACACTGGACAGAATGGTTACATGGCAATACAAAGAAGTACAAGTGTCTGTACTGCCTGAAGCTTATCTTAGTGTTGTCCTAAATACAAACTCATAAGCATTAACTGAACCAGTAGAAGGGGCCTTAGCACTTACAACTGATACTTTAACTTACAGAAGATTGAGTGATATTGGTGAACTTTGAACTCTAAAGAGAAATACATAGTTCATGGAGCTTAATTAATTAACATAGGTCATATTTTGAAAAGTTAGCCAAAAGACTAACCTTTATTAGATGTGCCTTATGCTAGTAATGTCTAATATTTTCTGATTGTTGCTGTATTGAGTGTACAGCAATAATCAATACATGCAGTAATGGCTTCCTCTTTAAATTACCCGTGATTCTGGTATTTTGCCTCTTTTTTCTAGGCTTTGGCTCATATCCAACTACTTATACTTTTTCCACAGCCAGGGTTCCCCCATCTCCTCTGCCTATCACATAGATACAGATTCTGAAATGGTCCCAGAAATGTGGGTCACACCACTCTTGTGCCTGTGATACCTTTAATATATCCAAAATAGAAGTTAGAGATATGAATCAGCCCTTAGCTAGTTTGGTTTTTTTATAGGCACTGCAATATGAAGGACAGTTAAATAGAGTGCACTGTTTCTGGAGAGTGTTAGAGATGAACATTTTACCCTTTTTCTGATCTATTGGAAACAGGTTTTGAATCTTTCTAGTAGATGATCTGCAAGAGATCAGCCTGTCTACCAAGAAAAGTAATATGTTCCTATAATTCTGCAGGTATATAATGATGTTTCATTTCCTCTGCTTAAATCCTACTTTTGACCTTTGGAAGGAGAGTTGCATTTTGCTGGTGTCTCAAATTTTCAAAATTTCTATTTGGTTGCTAATAAAGTTAAAAGGTTAGGAAAGCAATTCCTGTCACTTTATTATAAACCTGGATTACGTTGCATTTTGTTACTCAATTAGCTGAGGGATCTGTAAAGGTCTTACAGGGAAAATTACATTTATGACTTCACAGGGACTGTTGCTGAGCACTGAGAAATAGAATAGCAATATATCTACTCTAATAGATGTGCAAGTGGAAACATTGCCTAAGCTGTTTCCCTTTAATGTCTTGATATTATAAAGCTACTCTGCATTGCTGTTCCCTCATGGTACCACTCTGGTAAACAGAAAGAAGTGTACAATGTTGTTAAGACTGAGAATACAAGGAAGACTGAAGAAAAGGAAATTGGTACCCATCAACTTTTCTATAACTCCATATGGCCCTCATAACCTTGACTTTCCCCTTTTTCTTTCCAGCCATTACTCTGTGTCTTTGCAGTACTGGACTTTGCAACTGATAGAACCATCTCTTTAAAGATGCAACTTTCATGTTTAGACAAACTGCTGATGTATTGCAACTCGGTAAAACCTACGATCTTGATTGTGTCTGATGTAACCATAGAGCAAGAAAAGAAAAATCGCCAGGGCAAAACATTTCATGGAAAAGAGAGATGAGGTCTGTGTTTTCAATTCAATCGTAAAAACCCTTTTAAGGAACACAGAAACCACAATACTAAGCAAACTGATCACAGGATATATTTAATCTATGTTTAATGTAATACTACTTGTAATCATCTGACATTCATGAACCTAATAGGCGTAGGAATATACTTCTTCCGAGTATTTCTATTGAAATCTTCCTGAAGTGGTTGTAGTGTAGTCAGCTGCAAGATGACTCAGCAAAGTGATGAGAAAGTCATGAAACAACTAATCTGAAAGGCAGGATCCAGGAATCACAAGCCCTTGGTTTGATAGCTCTAGTTTGGCTGATGTGTAATAACTAATCAATGACCTTCTCCAAGGATGAAAAAAATAAAGGTTTTCAGCCTTGACGTGTAATTAGAAACATTTCCAAGTGCAGATCCCGCTAGAATAAACATGCAATACTTTTTTTAAAAAAAGGAATGTTGGTTAATTTTCATATATCAAGCAACTTTTATGCATACAGATCACATTTCTGTACTGCTTTGCTCCTAGAAATGTGAAAATTTCCTTTGCACATGGAAATTTTCACAGTAGCAACTTCTTGTAATTTCTGAGTTTGGCTCTAGAATAGAAAGTAATAAAATACAGGCCTAGCTGGGGCTACGAAGATACCAAGTATGTGTATTCAAAAATGGAATCAGGCAGGAATGCAAGTCATCCCTTCATTAATGTCCTAGATATTCAATGATTGTAGTATCCCTTTCATGTTTGTTAGCATTTAATTTACGTGACCTTCAAAACAAAGCACACTTCCTGCTTCAGAAATGCTACATTTTCATTTTTGAGTTTGACAGGTCTCCTAGGACAGGCAGCATTTAAGTTTGGAATTGTTGTCTTCTAGGTCTACAATCAGCTTCACAAAACAGCTATGCAGGAACTAGAAATCTGAGGTCTGGTTTTCAGTGATTATAAATGTATTCTTAAATACACAGAGTTTGTTATAGGCTCCAAAGAAAGTTCCATGATTTCCTTTTCTAAAGAAATTCTTCAATAGACTAGCAAAACTTTAGAAGAAATATTAATCTGTAGAACCTGTGAAATTCAAAGATTAAGAATGACACTTCATCTTAAAATAAATTCTCTATTCACCCATGCCTTATCTCTGTAGCCAGAAGACCTCTACGCCACAATTTACCAGTGAACATTTTCACACAAAAAATGGCATGTTTTAAGCAGTTCTGAAACTCAAATGGTAACTCATATTCTCTATTAGATGAGAAACACCCTTTAAATTGGATTTTTATGTACTACACACCAAATTTACTGTACAAAATGCTATTTAATTTCTAATCTGGCTATTAGTTTATAGAAAATATGTGTATCATGACTTTTAACAGGAGAAAATATGACCTTCAAAAATCTGAAAAGTACAGATGTGACATGAATTTGTATTTATATATCTCTGTTTCGAAAAAGAACACATTTATGTTTTGACAAATAATGATATATACTTACAGGAAGACTGAGATGTACAAATTGAAGAATTCTAAAACAATGTCTCAGATCTCTATTTTCCAGGATTTTGAAATTTGATGTAAATTGTGAATATGTATAAACTCATTTTCACTTTTAGCAGTTCATAAAAAAAGTCACAAGTTATTTCTAGCTTTTGATTAAACAATAGTATGCTAAACAGATAAATTGTTATAGGCAGCAATTATTATGTAAACAAAGAAATGCTACCTCTTGACTAGCTACAGTAGTTATTTACTTACACTGCCATTGTCTTAATTAAAAAGAATATATTGCATGTAACCACAGGCATTTGCACAACCCACATAACTTCTGTTTATATAAGAGACCTATGTGAATGAAAGAAGTCCGAAAGTATTTTGAGGGAAAAAACTCCTAAAAACTACTTATATATAGCTCAAAGGTTCTTTTGTGGTAACTCCAGTGCATCCAGGGAGAAAATGTTAAAGTGTTTTCCAGCTGCTCTGGTTTCTGCTTTACCAGGCCTGTTTTTGCTAGGGCCAGATTCCTGCATCACCTGTAACAGTGACCATATATAACAGGGGCTGGTTTGTAAAACCCCCGGTGCACCTCACTACAGTGCTCCCACTGTGGATCATGCTGGCACTAGAGCTGGGGTTTGGACTGTGCATGTTCAAGGATTGCTTTGCTTAGACTTGCTTACAGCCTGTCACAAAGCATTGGTTGGATAGAAACAAAACAGACAACATTCAGCTCAGCTGAAAATTTTAGATCATATTTCCAGTATATGTACTAGCCTTAGACATCTTATCTTCATCCATTTCCTGCTGGTGCAGAAATGAGTGAGTAGCGGCAGTTGTGGCAATGGTAGTGCAGTATCTCTGAGCAGCAAGCACACTCAGGCCACTGGCTAAACTGGTATTAATGGCCCTCTGATTTGTGGAGTCACACAAAACCAACAGTATATTCATGATTTTGAACCTATGAAAATTAAGACTAGGGTAATATTTAAAAACTCTTTTCTCAGGTGAGTTCAACTGTGTGCTTACATATAATTCATTTGGAAAAACATCTCCTTCTATTTAGAGACTTTATAACTACATTCAAGAACTGCAATTTATTGACAAAGTGTGCTGATCCATAAATTGAATTTTACAATGATAGAATGTTTGTTTTGAGATACAGCAAAGAAAGTACTTACTAACTTCTAGCCTGTAACCAGTTCTGTTTTTTTCTATGAGTGCTTTTGACAGGTACAATATTGAGCCTGTAGTGATAAAATTTTGTCAATAAATGCATAACGTTTTACACAGTGCAAACTTGTTTTTTCCATCTCTCCCCATTGTATAAAGAGAATTCCTGTTTAAAAACCCTTAACTCAGTATGTTCAAATAAAATAACACAGAAAAATTATTTTATTGGATTGATACACTGACATGCCGTATTCCTTAGTTATTTAAAGCTTGGTAACAAGTTAGAAGATTCAATAACACAAAGGCAAGCCTTGACAAGTAAAACAAATTCATTCCACACTGCCAACATTTCAGAACTCTGCAATGCCCACAGGGGCTCCTTTGTCTCCCATTTATTCAAGGACTCACATATTTCTATATTGTGCTGTAAATACTGTGGTAAATGAGACACACTGAAGGTCAGAAAGAACTGAGTTCCAGGTCTAAGACTTTCTAATGTAACCATGTAGATCTGACTGATTTTTTTTTTATTCTGGAAACACTGTTTTCAAGTCCATCAGCATTTCACAGGAATAAAAATGACAACATGCTTTTTCTGTGATATGTCCCATATATTATTAGGTGGAGTCTGAGACAGCGGGGTTGTTTGGTTTTTTGGTTTTGGGTTTTTTTACATTATCTTGTTATACCCAGGGCTTTCTGCTTCTAGACAAATCTCCAATAATGCCACAAATATCTTCCAGGGAGCATGATGTCAGGTTTTACTTGATCTCCATTTTTTTGTCTGATATTCTGTGTCATTGGCAAGACTATCACTATCCCAGTTTATTTCCTCTATTAAAGTACTCAGGCCTGAACCTTGCCAGCTGAGTTCTTATCTGATTATCAAGGCTTGAGGGGGTTTTTGTGAATGTTAGTAATTTATCCCACTGGAGACAGAGCTTCCAAACCATGACTTCATATATATTTGAGTCTTACTGGGTTAAGTTATCTCCAGCTTGGCTGACTGTCAAACTGAGAAAATATTTAGTAAGTTTGAGAGAAAACAGCCCTTCTTCTTCAGGATGTTAACCTATTTCCCATGACTCTTACCACTAATTCATCTTGTCATGTAAGTATTATAGTTTCTACAGAGTAATTGCATAAAGGAATTAGGAGATATTTTTCATGATTTTGAAGAGGAAGCTGCTGTTTTTCACAATTTTTTTTACCAATTCAGAAAAACATTTCTATTAAGCATTGTATTCCTTTTTTCACCTCTGTCACTTCAATTTCTACTGAAGGCTACTGATCTGTTGTAATGAACTATTGCTTTATTTAATACATATATTTTTATTAATGCCTGTAAAATCAAGATATAAAATGAAGGCTATAAAATATGTAGAAAAAAATCATTTTAGGAGTACTAGAGCAATCAGTGCAGGTGAGGGAAAACTCACATAAGGAAAATATTTGAGTGAGAACATTTCAGACATATTTTACCGTACATACAAGTAGCTGAGTGAAAATAAAAAAACCCATGCCATGAAGTTCATGAATACTTTACTCCTCTCTTTCCTTGTTACCAAAAAAGCTGTAACAGTAGCATTTATACAATATTGTGATTGCTTCCAGTATGTCAAACTTCTTTTCATACATTATAATATTTATCTGAAGGTTGTTTTGAGCAAGAATGGGAGGTACAGACTTCTTTCATGATCTGAATAAGAAAAGCCCAACAAATGGCCTAATGAAATAGTTGTCATAAAAGGGTAGAACAAAGAGTAAGACAGATAACAAGTAAATTTTACATCCCTTCAGATGACAGGAACTCTGCTTTCATGCATCACCAGATAGGCCCCAGACAGACCTTCCCATGGTAGACCTGCCTGTGCAGGACAGTTCCTCCTTTTTGGCTATTTGATCTATTACATTATTTCCTTACAATAAAACAACTCTATTAATAATTTCTACTGTCAAGCAACAACAACAAAATACACGAGAACTTCCAGCTGCACTGTCACAAAGGTGGCAGACAGGCAGCATGAATGCTGCTTTCAAGTGGGTGATGCTTTCAGGCTCCTCTGTTCCAGTGAACTTGCTGACCTTGTCCTGCAGCCAAGGATTTGTGCAGCACAAGGCAGCCTGAGGGCCAGGCTGGACACAGAACAACACAGTAAAATCTACAGTTGTCAACCCATCGGAATCACTACATCCCACTCCCTTCATCAACATACAGTTTACTTTTCCAAAGATATTATCATTGCAGATGGTATAAATAACAGGGTGTTTTCAAGGCCAATGGACGTGATTCAATACATTATACCTGGACTGTTTAAATTCCCTAACTCTTTGAATACAAGGTCTTCTATAAGGCTCCCACTAGTCTGGTACAGTCTGATCTTTGCCTATTATATTGTATCTCAAAAAGAAAAAAAAAGGAGAAAACATTACATACTTTTACTAAATTTTTATATGTTACAGGACAAAAGCCAAATCCATACTATAGATTTACTGTAAGTAGACTGAATGCTATGACTAATAAGAGCTGATTTATGATTCTAAGGTCAGTGACTCAATGCTGAAGTTCTTTGTCAAACAACTTCTTACTAAAATTAGTGATACGAATAAACGTGGAGAACAATAACTAAAAATGAGTCAACATCTTAAAACGGATACTGCAAGTTCTTACTCAAATATGTCTGAAATTAAAATATTTCATTTTACTTTGTCCTTCTTGCCAGTCACTTCCAATTTCTTTTGCTAAAGACCTATTGTCTTCACAGCCATTTTCATGATCTTTACCATACATTGTAAATAGGATGTTCTGCTTAAGCTGCAGCTTTGTAATGTTCACTGCCATCTGCAAGTTTTAGCAGACTTGAGATCGCCCACCAAATACACACATTTGAGTAAAAATGGCACAGCAATGTCATATAAGTTTGATTATAGTGGGTGAAATCAGTTGAAGTGTGCAATGTTGTGGTGCTGTAAAATCGCTGAGCTTTGTAGTAATAGAAATACTGTCCGATGTATGCAAAAACAAGTCCATGTGGAGACAAACTGGCAAGATAGGGAAAGAGTAATTAAAAACAAAAGATGAATTTTCCAGATACCTTCTTTTCTAAATAAGTCAAGGAGGAAATCTAAAGAAATGATGGATATAGCATTAATGGTTAAGAACAGCAATAGCTGCCATAGACATCATGTCCCGCTGCTTCTTCTTCAGTGGCAGAAGTATATGGAGCAGGAAACTGCAAGCAGATGATCACAATTGACTGTCTAGACTGTGCCTTGTGCTAAAGTAGCCAATGACAAAGTGAGCACTGACAAGATAGGATATTTACTGCCTTGGCTTTTAGGAATGTGGGAGGAAAAGTTTGATCTTGATGGACGAAATAGATTAATCTCTGAACACCGAAATAAATCAAGGAAATTCTGAAGTTACATGAAATTATAAGTCTAGCTTATCTTCTTAGTTTAAATCATGTAAATTAGGACTATCTTTGCTGAAGATAATGGAATAACAATCACTGTGTCTGGGAAAGAAATCCGGATCTGTAGTCTAGGCCCCAGACTTTGAAAAATCAAAACGCTGAAAAAAGCTAAAATGTAGGGTGGAAAAGTCACAGACAGTATTAGTAATTATATGCCTTCTGAAATATTACTTCAAAGATATTCAAAGGAAAGGTGTGTTAATTGCTTTCCTTGGCAAACCTGTAATTCTATCTTTTCTGTGTATTAAATATCAAAGTGTAAATGCAGTACTTAAAAGCATTCTGACTCTTCAATTATTTCTTGAACTAGATATATCCAATTGGCAAATCTAAAACTTTTACTCAAGATTCCATAGATTAGTATATATGTTTAAAACTTCATATAGAAAATGAACTACTGGAATTAATGTAAATGCTGTATATGTTAATTGAAATTCCAATGATATAAAACTAATAATGATATGATTACAGGAATTTTGAATTATGGGTACTTGACGAAGATGGTTACTTTTCTTTCTAAAAGTAAGAAAAGTGCATGTATGTGAGGAATGCAAAATATTCTTGAGAACCTGGTAAACAAAAGTCAACTGACAATTCAGTCCCTAAAATTTCACAAAATATATAAGGAACACCAGGTGTGTAAAGCACATCGTGGTTTTGACACAGAGAATTCCAATTTTCCAATATGTTAGCCTGTGTTTTTAGGGTTAATGTTTTAATATGCTACAATGATCCACTATGTATCCTCCAATAATATTATAAAGTATACTGAGAAATAAATAAATGAAAAGGAAAAACGAAAAAATGGGAAAATAGATAAGGAAGTTAAATTAGTAAATTATGAAGAAGTGATAAGAGACTACTTTGCATAAATACATATAAAGAAGATTACAACAGCAAGAGACAGATAGGAAGCAGTAGATGCAAAACATCAAGATATATACAGAGGTTTCAATTGCATTTGGTTATTTTTCAATCAAACGACTTTCTCTTCCCAAGTCTAGGGAAGGTTTGTGACATGAGAAGAGATGCAAATGATGTCCAAGGACAGCTGTAACCCTGTGACTACTTTCATGCCTGTAAATTAAGTAGTGCCAAGGTCCATTTTTTATCCTGAAGCCAACTGGCACAGTCTTGTGTAGGTCTGTCCTATAAAGCTCCCTTATTTCCTCCCTTAGGCTAGTCTTTTGAAGAAAAGTCACTGGTTCAGACTAAGCTCTAGATGATGCCTTAATTTTTGGTGAGAAAATACTCCTTGGCCCAGGCCATAACAAGGACACTTAATCCCCAGGATAGCAAGATGGCTGGTCGAGCTGCAGGGCCTGGGCTCTAGACATTTTTAAGTAATTTGTGTAGATGTAGCTTCTACCTTTAATCATTAAATCCCCCGCTATATCCACTTTGCCTTTACTTGAACCTTATTTAGATGGTGACTGATTTTAATTTTAGAACAATTTCTTTAATTTCTGCCTTGTTATAATGCTCCTGAAAATTTGCTTGGTAGCTGAAACTAGCCATATTCTAGTATGACATGTGATGCCCTAAAATCCACTCATGCCTTAGTTTTCTATTTTTATTGACATATGCTAAGAAGACAGAAAATTATTTATAAATAATAGGGAAACCATGAAAAATAATGTTAACTATGAAAATAGTTGTAAAAAATCTGTAGTGAAAAAGGAGTGGCAAAAGGCTAAACGACTTAAAAATATAAAGATATTTAAACTTGAATAATATTTTAGCAAAGGTAAAAGTTAAAATCCTGACAATACAGACAATTGATTGAATGCTTCTTTCTTATCTGTAATCTGCACATGGTTTATCTAGAGAAATTGTATTGTCTTGGATTTTGTTGTTGTTGTTGTTTTGAAGTCACCAACAAAAATATATTCAGACTTCATACACAAAGAGTTATCAGTATTAGAAACAGATTCAGAACAAAAGGTTATTCAGGTCCAGCACACAGCTTTCAGCAAGATTACTTTTACTCTTGGTGTGTTTTGATATTTATCTTCAGATATCGACCAGAATTTTTCTTTAACTGTAAACACATCAATAAAATTTAAAACACCAATATGCTTAGTTTCTCATGCTGCACAAGCTACTAATAATATAGAAAACTACAATAATTCGTAATTATCATTGTTCTTGTTTTTATTATTGATATGTGTATTAGCATATAAGTAAGTATGAGGCAATCTACAAAAATAAATCAATAATGCCTTAAATACTGAAACGTTGTTTGGGAACAAGTTCTTGAATTGTGTATGAGATCTGTATTCTCCACACACAGGCTGTGATCCCAGGACCACCATAAAAAGCACCTCCTCAAGCAGCCCACAGAGGGGAATGAACCTCTTATGGTTGCAAACTTCCAGCCAGGGTGATTTTGAGTAGCAGGATTTGACCTGATGTAGGGCAGGTAGGAAAACTAACAGATGCTGTTTTAGCAGCACATCTTTATGAGTCTCATAATCTTGAAAGTGGCAAGGGAAATTAGAGCCAGGGCAAGTGTGTCCATCTTTGCTACCAAGACCTCACTATTAACAGACAAACGTACATCAAACATATTACAATAAAAGTTTTTTGAAAACTACAGAATTTCATAATGAGACATTTTAAAAGAAGCAGGGGCAAGTTTTCAAAGGAGTATAACAAAAATGAAGAATCTTCTAACTTTGAATTTATATAAGAAAGGCTCAAAGGAAAACATTTTTAGAAAATGGAAATGCTTTTGCTGTCATGCAGGCTTCAAAATTACATTTCCATTATATCAGAGGAAAAGTGATCCTGGACCGAGATTTTGGAGCACAGCAGGAAAGTTATGCGTTGTTTGTGCAATATCTCCTGGAATTTGGACGTAAACTTGATCAGCCTAACTGCCTGACCTGTTCTGTGCATGTTTCACAGCTCTCTGGCAATTTCTCTAATGGGATCTCCTTGCTTCTCCTTTCTCCTCTGCATTAATGCAGCCTACATAATATTTGCATCTATTTTATGAATAATATTAAGACATCCATAAGTTTGGTTAATCATTTAATAAGGATCTTTCTAAACCTTAAAATGTAACTGAAACACAATGCTGTCATACAAATTGCAAGGTTGTGCACGCAGTCCTGCCCACTGCCAGAGTGAAGCCCACAAGCATTTTTCACCATTCAAGTTTTTCTTTGCCAAGGCATTTAGTATCTAGGAATATTGTCAATTTCATTGTAGACCATTTAAACATTCAATTAAACCTCTACTAAATAAATGAAATGAAACCATAATATTAGCTATTAGGTGTTTTCAAGGTTATAAATTACAGAGGATTTCTTGTAAAATTGATATTGGACTAACAGTATGTTTGACATCATGCTAAGGTTTTTAACATGTTTTAAACCATAATGAATTTCATAATTTCTTCAAGAGAATGAAGGAAATTAAAAAATGGTGTTTTATAATGGAATTAAAAAATGCCATTTATCAACACAGTGCTAACTTCAAATTACTTGAAATACCAAATTACTTGAAATACTTTTACAGTGTAATGAAATATTTATTCAATGAATATTTAAATTCAAGAAAAAATATTAATTCTTTTCAGACCAGATCTTTTGTGGAATCATAAAATATTGCATTGTTCTTATCTGGAAGCCTTTTTCCTCAATGCCCAAGTTGAATATTTAACAATTATTTCACCCTGTAAGTGTTAATCTTTCATGGATACATCCTTAAAATTTCACTTTTTTCCCCCCTCATATTCTATCTTCCTACAGATTTAAATGAACATAAATATAACATTTTGAATAGATTATTTTTATGTGTATTTTTTTAAATGAATTAATATTATTCAATTTCTGTTGAAGTTCGTACATTAAAACAACGAAACACGTTAGGAAGTAGGTGGTTTTCCTGCTATAGCCAAATCCCAAAGGTTTTGTGAAGCAGGAAGTACAGATTTTATTCAAGAAGGGAAAAATGGGGAAACCCAAAAGTTTCTCAACATTCATTTTCTACCTAAAGATTCCAACACAGAGGAAATGAGACAATATTTTTTTTATTTCTGTGTTCTGTAAGTAATAAATTTGAATATTTAGAATATCTATTGATTAAAATTATAGGATGAGCTGTGAAATTTGCATGCATTTTTCTGAGAAACGTGAGAAGTAATTTTCATCTTAAGCAGTTGTAGAAGTTGGCTGAATGGCACCCTTAACATGCAAAAACCCCCCAAAAGACAAACATAACACATAGGATTTTTTGCAGTTTTAGCTTTGTATCTCTAAAAATGATTCATATAATAAACTTGTGGTCATTTTTTGATGCTAATATTCACTGTGTTATCAATCTTGCTTCTGAAAATTCTCTTGCTGTTAGTGATAAAAAAATCCCTCAATCCTTGGAGATGCAATATCTATTAATATTTGGATGAACTCAAATTAACATTACTATTCTTCTATGGCAAGCATGATTTCTCAGTGTGTTTCTGTGCAAGGAAAACCTGTCTCCCAATTCTCTATTTAGGGATTTAGGCTTGCTATTAATATAGCTAAAACCAGAGTTTGACATTATACATCTGTGTCTTTGAATACTAGAAATTCATACAATGGGATCACTCGTTATATTTTGCTCTCTGCCTCTTGACAAGCAGACTCATAAGGGTTATTCTTTGGGACACTTCATCTCCACAAGGTGTCCTAACAATATTCTTCCTGAACATACACCCTTCTATTCTTACACTGTTACCTGGACTGATTCATTAAGATCTGAAGGAAACTAGTGATACACTGGGTCAAATACAGGAGAAAAGTGATATTTTTCATTATGGACCAACAATAGCCACTTCTGGGACTGGGACCAGAGCAGTGTCATGTTCTGCTTTCCTTCTGAAGTCTGTGTAAGCTTAAAGGATGTCACATATTGCTCATGGTGCTCTTCATTTTAGGTACTGGGAATTATCTCACTGCATGGCAAAAGCTGTCATAAAAAGTCTTTAGGTTTCACTGATTAAAAATTTTACTTGTTTCAGGCCTGATAGAAGATAAGTCAGCACTTGTGATAACCCTCCCCTGTAGAAATTAATAGATTAGGCAGAAGTGGGTTTATTCCTAGATATCTTGTTTGCTTCCTTGTTGTTTGTCAAGATTTCCCTCTTCTGGAGGATGGGAACGTAAGCAATATACTATACAGAAAAATTTCACTGTGAAACTAATTCAGCAGCAATCCTCCCATTATGATCCTTTTTTCAGAGAGCTGGATTACACTTTCAGACTGCTGCCTGCCTCTTGCACAGCAGATAAAGATCTTTAAAAGTTATTAGGGACTCAGTTCATTTTCATAAGGTGCTGTTAATTCCTGAAAATTCACTACGTTGCTGCGGCAGGCTCACATGGAACATATGAAACTGCAGAAGTGCAATTGTCGTTTTGGAGCTTTAGGTTCAGGTTTTTGGTTTGGTTTGGGTTGTGGTTTTTTGGGGTTTTGTTTTGTTTTGGGATTTTTGTGTTTTGTTTGTTTTGTTTTCTTTGGAGAGCAATACACATATATGCAGACCTGTGACAAAAAACTCAGCACAACTAGTTACTACTGGGGGAAAACACAATGCATTTTAGAAAGTATTGCTTTGGGAATAAGAAGTGAGTGACTCAGGATTTCTTAACTTCTGTTTCCTGTTCTACATTGTTATCTATATAATTTTCCTTTGTATATAATAAATAATAAAATTAGTGCAGTGCAACACTTTGTATTCTGAGCAATTATAGGCACAAGTTTAATGAGCTGACTGTCAGAGATTTGCATTATAGTGGTCTTCAAAAAAGAAGAGATACAATAATTACAGTGAAGAAGCCCTGGATAGCTAATAAAGGACTTGACTTGATAATTACTGTTCCTGTGTGTCTGTGTTAGAACAGGACTGTCCTTTCTCTACAGCTTTTAGGTATAATGATATTGTGACATGATATGTCATTTCTATGATATTTTCCTACTCTGGAGACAGTTTAATTGCAAGTGTCACCATTTTGGGTAACATGAAGGAGGGACTGAAAGCTGTTTATTCATGTTTCTAAACTGAATGGTAAATAGCTGTCTTGGGTACATAATTTTTTCAGAGCGGGGGATGCTGTCTCTTACGGAACTCAGTGAGACCAGATGGGGTTCTTCTCCAGAAAACTTTTTACAGGGCTATGGTACAGTGAAGTCGATGCAAGTTTCACACTTAAAGAAGGTTTCACCACATAGTTAGAGTGGCACAGGAATAATATGAAATGTCCATTTATCCCAAGGTTATTTCAGATTAATTTGACATCTACATTTTAAGACAATTATACAACATTAGCAAAAAACCAGCATTTAACCCAGAGTGTCTGAATAAAATACATGCTCCGCATACAGATCTGGGGGAAGGAGAAGGAAGAGGGGATGTTTGGAGTGATGGCGTTTGTCTTCTCCAGTCACTGTTACCCATGATGGAGTCCTGCTTTCCTGGGGATGGCTGAACACCCGCCTGCCCTTGGGAAATTGTGAATGGATTCCTCATTTTAATTTGCTTGTGTGCATGGCTTCTGCTTTACCTGTTAAACTGTCTTTATCTCAACCCATGAGTTCTTTCCTTTTTACTCTTCTGATTTTCTGTCCCATCCCACTCTCCAAGGGGAGAGTGAGCAAATGGCTGCATGTGCCGAGCTGCCAGCTGGGGTTAAACTGTGACAATGTTGACATTATCCTGAATGTGTCATGCTCTCACTTATATTTTGTTTATATAGCCTGTGTGAAAGTGTAGAAGCTTACCCAACACAGGAGGAGGAAAGAAAAAAAAAAATGGTTTTCCAACAACATGAGAGGAAGCAAGTTATTTCCAAACTGCAAAATACAGGGTTGTGGAGAGCTCTGGATGAAGTAACACTGCTAACAGAATAAAGACGCAAAAACACTTTTGGCAATGTTTTGCCTTGGCTTATTCATCTTACTTGTTTACAAATTCAGTAAGTGATATGGCTTTCTCATTTTAGAGCAAGTGTGTTCAAAGCTACTTTGAGTCTAGTGATGTAGTCTTGCATCATATCAGCCCCCAAAGGTTTGCAAATGCACCTGCCCATGACAGTTACTTGTGAATGAACCGAGTAATGTAACATGAGGGAAATTAAAATACATATCCTCAAGCCTCAGATCACTTTTACCATTAGGAAAGTTAGTTCTTAGAAATGTTAGACTGCTGTGATTTTTCTAAATGATGGCACTGCTGTGAATTAGGAATAAAGTCATTTGACAAAAGCTGATGTGCTTTTGGTGATGTTCTTTGCCATAATCAGGGGATGAGGTAGCAGTGGCATTTAAACTTGGGGAGAGGACATCTACTACTGTACTGTAAATGTAATTACAAAATATTATATTATGTAAAAATGTATGTGCTATGTAAATTCAATTTCTGCACCCTCTTTCTTACACTCCTTTGAAGTGCTTCCACATAGCCCTTTGCACAGGTTCCCCAGTGTTCCTGTAATTACTTTTCATGTCGTCAGCAAGATGAACAGATCAGAGCCAATGTTTTCCCTTTCTGTCTTGCTCATATTGGACAGCGGTGTTGCTTTTTGGGCTCAGGTGGAAACGTAATTCACTGAATGTAGAGTGCCATGAGAAAATAGCTTCTTTTTTTTTTTATTTGATTGGTATTTTTCTACCTGTATACTTTGGGAACAAAAATGAATTGTGATTTGGAGCTATATTTTTTTTCTTTGATAATATCCTTCACTGAAGGCCTTGGCTAAATGCCAATATAAAGCCCAAGTACACTGACACATTAGCTAGGTTTCCCTTAATTTTATTTTTAATCAAGCAACATATATTTCTGTCCTCTTCTGACCTACTTTCTATCGGCTACTGCAGTTGTATCAGTCACCTTTATTTTTCTCTAGATTGTTCTGGTAAAAATACTGGTTTTCTTCTCTGTCATGAATGTGGCTAGAATACAATTGATCCTGTTTAATTGATCTTGGAGAAATACTGACTTCATTTTGGTCTTCATGTCATTTTCTGGATGGTAATATTGAAACAAACCACCTAACTAAAAAATCCCCAGCAGACTGACTTCAAAAGGATATCTAAAAGAATAATGAAAGATGCTGAATATACACATATATTAGGCAAAAACACGCCCACTTCTACTTCCAGAAAATGAACTAAAAGAAGCAAACAAAAGCCTAAACCAAACCCTGTTTCTTATTGTGTGAACTAATGTTCTATTATTCATTCTATTTTGAAAGAACATCATCAGAATTTCTTGGAAGCTTCTTTTATAACAAGCAGAGATGACAACTGCCAAGACGACAGCCAGAGTGGGAAGGACGGTTACACACTCAAAAGTAAGCAGTGGGCTGTCCTGACCTCCCACAATCTAAAACCACATCACCTTTTCTGCGCCCCAGGCATTGCTGCACTAAGGCTCACAGAAAAAGAATAGTAACTGCACAGCTTGTAAATCAGATAGAGCACATGAAAGGGATCTTTGCAATACAAAAAGTTTGAATAATCTGCAGGTCCAATATTTATTTTCCAGCTCAATAAAATTCAACTTAGAATTCTACTTCTCAGCATCAAGCATAAGAATGTAAAGTCCTGTTCACCTTTCATATCATAGAATAGATGCAAACATAATGTGTAGAGTTTCATATGTATTTGGTTACAGGTCTTTCCTTCTCAGGTCCTTTTCCAGATCTTTTGTAATATTTAGTATTCCTCTCCTTTCCTGTCTGGCCTTGTGAATAGATAAGTGACTAAGGAGTCTGAGAGAACAGACGAATAGGCACAGTAACTGTGAAAATACCCTTGAAGTTTGCAAAAAATGTTAGAAAAAACTTGAAGTGTTGAATGAGCTACTACGAAATATGGGGATACAGAGATGAGTAGATATAGCCTCAAATTAGAGAAAACCGCCAGATACTACGCATGACTCTTGGCATTCCTTTCATGCTATAATACCGACAGACTATTTAATTTCTAATAATATTGCAGTCTGTTATGAACTGCTCACTTATCTTTACATCTTCCAATTTGATAAATGCTAGAAAACAGGAAAGGCTCAGATTTGGCTTCCTTGTACTTAATTTTAATCAGAGAAAGTATTTGTAGAACAAGCTTTTAGTAAATTTGAACAAAAGACCCTACCTTGAACATCAATATAGTATTGATCAGTGGCATGTATACAAAAAATATGACTGTTATTATTACTGCTTTTCTCTATTTTTCTTTATTGTATGATAGCAAGATATTGTGTTTTTGAAGATGGAACAGAGCTTTAAAGGTTGTATGTACACCTGCATTTTATCAAACTACAGAAATACTCTAAAAACTATTTAAATTCTGTGCTCTTTCTTAAAATAATGCAATATAATTTGTGCTTAAAAGTATTTTTTTGTTATTTTTTGTATCTTTGCACATGTTAAAATGACAACAATCACATAAACTGTCAGTGGATACTGAAAGGTAGTTAACTGGTAAAAATGAACACAACAAGGGAAAAAACCCAACAAAAATACAAAATTGCAAATTGAATTTCCCTGAGTTTTTGAATATGACATAACAAATATTTTGATTGCTATTATTGTACATTGTGACTGTCATTCCCATTTAAAGTCCAGACAAAACAAGGGAATCAATAAAGCTGTTGTGTGTAATTGTACTGTGCTTAGATTTTGTACTTTTTGTGGGTTTCATTGCAAAGAAAATACAGGCCCAGACCCTACTTGAGTAGTGTGTATCTCATCTTGACACAAAGAACTATCATAAATTGTATATTTCTCTTCCCAGATTAAAATGAATAGTATAATTTATATTAGCTAATTGAAGCTTTCTCCTAGATCAATAAAATAAAATAAAATAAAATAAAATAAAATAAAATAACATTTTGACATTTAATTTTGAGCTATACACATAGATACTTTCTATGTCATCAAAAAGAGATGTGAATCTTCAGGCAATTATCTATATCATCGTAAGGCAGACATCACACGATGTCCTTCCAGTAACTTTGGAATGTATAGCTTAGATTAGATACTTGCTTGTCAGAAGAATAAATTAGGTGAAACAAACGCTAGCCATCAAAAGCCTCATTCAGCACATCTTATCCTTTTATATTTAATTACACTAATCTAAGGATTTCACTATGTAAGAAACCAGGTGGGGGGAGGAAAAAAATGAAAGCTTGAGAATAACAACACCTTTCTACTTGCATTATTCACAATTTGTTTGGCATGTACTTACCTGCAGCTCCTACTAACATCTGAACCACTTTGGTGTCCTGGTGAGGATATAGAAATATGTGAGGCTCACGGAACAGACTTTTGAGGAATCTCAAAAGTATGTATTGATGCCTTATATGTTGGGAAAA
>VZRJ01002427.1:0-15209 GCA_013397565.1 Ptilonorhynchus violaceus
GTCAAATAATAGTCAGGGACCTGAAGGGTAACTTTGGGAAAGTGTTACTATCAAGATAATTCTTTGTATGTTTCTCACTCTCCGCTGAGAAAGCAGGTGCAAAAACTTTTGGTCTTCAATTTCTGTTATCACTGGGACAAACTGGGACAAGACATGTTTTAAAGCATGTTGGTACTGGCTGCATGCTGCTGGTTGGCTGGTGGAGCAGCAGAACAGAAAGTCAGTGTTGGCAGGTGATGTGCAGGGTTAAAGAGAAATCCACTTCACTCTTTCTCTTGGAAGTCCACCAGTGAGGACACTTGGTTGCCTCAGAGAGGTCAAGGCAGTCAGGAGAGGCTCCTGAAGCCTGGAAGATAGGAAATATCTGCCTAGTCTTCAAGAAGGGCAAGATGGGAGCTGGGGAACTACAGGTCAGTCAGCATCATGTCAGTGCCTGGGAAGGTGATGGAGTACATTCTCCTGGAATGCCATTTCTTAAGAGGTTAGGGACAAAAGGGTGATGGGAAGGAGTTGGCATGCATTTGTAAAGGGGAAAATAATGCCATGCCAATCTGGTAGCCTTCTACGATTATGTGAGTAGTTCAGTGAACAGAGAGAGTGGTGCACGTTGTTTTCCCTTACTTTTGCAAGGCTTTCTCTGGCTTGCACTGTAACAGTAACATTTAATTTTTGGAATTTTCCGATTGCTTTCCAAAGGGAAAGCAACTTTGTTTCTTAATTTTTGTGCTAGGGTATTTTACAAACCCTTTCAGGTCAGTAGCTGCAAGACAATGACTAGATTTTATTATTTAGTTGTACAGATGATACAATTCTGTTTCAGGAAGTCTCATTATACCAGTTGCTTTTTCCTCACAAGAAATGATGTAAGAAGTTGTCTGGGTTTTCCAGTATTCAAAATGTTGCATTGAATTGTGGCATAATTAGTTTTCATTTTTTCATTGTTATTTTTTAGCAGAATAGTGGCTTGAATGATTGATTAAAGGCTGTTTGAGTAGTGCTACCATACCCTTGCATATTCATCCACTGCACCTTGACCTCTGGAATATCCAGGGATCTGCTTGTAGTTCACTGACCTCTGCAGCTTTAACTGCCTTATTAATGCTTTGCAGAGTGAATATAACTCTGGTGTCCTGTCAGCATACTGACCAACTGTTTTCATCTTCCCTTTACCTTAGAAGCACCTCTCACCACCCTTATCTGGATATAGAGATAAACCACCTGTTAATAAACCCAAACAAGCTGCAAGTTCCCTTTGCTTGGAAAAGCCAATGGTAAATGCTTCTTTACTGCTGGCTTTTGGTGAGAAGTGAAGGTTATTGACTGCTAGACAAAGCAAACTGAAAGCCAGTGTTAACATGTAGCTGTGCTGGTTTGAAAGTAAACCAGCAGGAGAAATTAACCCCACACAAATACCTTGTGAGAGACTTTTTAAAGTCAGAGTAACAATTTAATGGAAAGATTAAAATAAAAGCAATGAATACAGAAAGACTGGCTTAAAACCACAAAGTTAGAGTACAACCTGATACCCCGTTGGTCAGGGTGGTAGTTGCAGTCCAATTAAGCAGTGGGAGCAGTGCTGTTGAAGTGGTGGTTGAAAGCAGTGGTCCTGTAGAAAGGTCTGATCCTCCTGTGGGAGCTTGAGTCCTCCTCCTGGTTGTCCAGTGGTGGTCATGTCTCCAGTCCCCAAACTTCAAGATTATATATGGTGGTGCTTAGGTGGTACCTCCCCCAGGGCAGGGAATTTCACAATGGGGTGATGTAATCCCATGAGTGATAGGATATTTCTGGAGTTCTATTCTGCAGGTGCCTATTTAGTCCATTATGGCCTATTAGTAGAGATGACCCTCTCAGGATGGGTGGGACTTTGCTGCTGCTACCCCGGAGGAAGTTATCAGGGCTGAGTCATTGATGCGAAGAAAACGAAATATTACCCTGCCTCGGTTGCCTCTCTTTCTTCTTGCAGCCTGGGGGCTAGGGTGTATACTGGACAGCTGTTGCAAACGACCCACCATTAACAGTTCATCAGGAATAATGTAGATGGGTATAGAATACATAGTTTGGTTATACCCATTCCATGACAGTAGCATAACAGTAAAGGAAAGTCTAGTCAGTTCATTAACTTGAAAGAGGATTTGTTTGTGTTCTTGTTCAGCAGGGAAAAAACTGTTCTCAAAAGTGGGTGGCTGATTCTTGGTGCTTGTTGTAAACAACATCCTGAAAGTGGTGCTGCTACCACATTACATGACAATACACATGGTCACTCTTTACCCTGAAACTCCCCTAAGCTTAAGCAGTACTTTAGTTGAGGTTACTGTAATAGCTGACCATTCTACTACTTATTGCCTATGATGAATCATTAATCATTAATTATTACTATTAACTTAATCACTGCTATAAGCACAAGGACAGTGACTTACAAAAGCAAGGAGCACAGTCCATGCTTTATTTGGGATAATTTGGACCATGAGAGGTGTTATGAGCACAGCTGTGTATTGCAAATGACAAGGACAATTTTCAGTTTTTATCTTCTCGTCATTTCTGTTTTAACTGTAGAAACAGAGTAAAAAATCTGCTCCCACCTCAGAGGCCTATCACCAGACGTCTATAGCAGCACCTCTATGTAAAATGGAGCTCTAGGCATTTCTGTAAACAAAAAATGCCTCCTTCACATTTATAAACACTTGTGATGCCTACATGAACACTGCTGTCAGTCCCCTTCTTGCCAATGAACTGCCGATTGCCGCAAAGTCACTTTCTATCTCCAGTTGTATTACCAAAATCTTGTGCATACAACTACATTCCGTTTTGCTAGAATGGATAAACAGTTTCTATCCAACTCAAATGCTCCTTTGGAATGACTTTTCATGAAACAGGATCATGCTTACATAGTTTTAGCGCATCAAGGCAAATGTAACACAGTACAAAGCTAACAATCCTTTCACAGCAGCTAGCTAGTTACAGCAGAAATTATTTAACAAGAAATTCTGAAGGACACAGGCACATTTCAGCTCCCTTTTCCACACAATTCTTCAGACCAAGCTAATCAACAACATGCCTTTGTATTTACTCAAATATTTTTCTGCTCTTCTCTAATTTTCAAGAGTTGCAGGGCTGTATCCTGGGAATGCACTAGTATTTTGAAGAAGCTGGGCTTTAAAACCTGGTTAATTTCTTGGTATCCACAACGGAGCTGAGCCTTTGAGCCTTCTTCCATCAAGAAAAGGACATATTTGGGGTGAGGGTTTGGTGTTTACCCATGTTTTTGGGCAAAGAAGCAGTTACTTTAAACATGGTCTGAATTTAGTCTCTCCTAAATGACTGCATTTCTTTCCAACTTTATTCCTAAACAAAATCCTGCAGCTGCATTTTGCCATCTGGACCTAAGTCGCTGTGAGAAAAATCAACTGTCATTTCCAACATGGAAGACAAGATGTGTAGATGTTCTGGGCATGCAGTCCATGTTCCAGGAGCAAACAGATAAAAATATGTACTGCAAGTGCAGGGAAAAGAGATTGCTCACTGGCTTTTGTACCTTACCTATACTTCCCTGTATCTAGATTATCTTCATTGATTAAGCCTTTTTTCATTCTGTAGTAGAACCTTTGCCATCTGAGAAGTTTCTTGCTTCATTAAGTTACTAAGGCTCAGGTGGCCCATGGCAGAGAGTATGGAAACTTCAGTACTTTCATAAATAATGCTCAGCTGCTTAAAGGCCCAAGATGATGAAGGGCATTGCTTGGGCACACCTGTGTGTTGACAAGTGGCATTAGCAGTAGAGTAGCCTGGTAATTACCTTTTAGCTAAGGGCCATTCTGCTGGCATCTGCACTTTGCAGCTGAAACTCAGAAAAAGCATAGTTAGAACCAAACTGAAAACTACTGACACATGCAGTGTGGTTGTAATGCATTGTACACGTCTTATCCACAAATGAAATGGATACATACAAACATATTAATGTTTTTCTTTCTTACTGCTTTCTGCACTGGCTGGACTTCCGTAAAATAGTGAAATCAGAAGTTACAGCATAAAACTCAAAGTTACTTGATGGATGTTGGAAATAATGCAAGAAGTTAAAATAGTCTCTAGACAAATCAGGAAGCTGTCCCCTTTACCCACATAATGATCATCACTTAAATGATAACAATTGCTAGCTCTGTTCCATTTCTCATCAGAGACTGTTTCCACTTGGATCCTGACAATTTTAATTGAATATGAGCTGATGACTTCAGGGAAACAGTCTTGAGAATCAGAAGTGCAATTCCAGAGAGTGCTCCTACCCTATACAGAAAATAATCTCAACCCTATCTTTTCAAAGTCCTTGAGCATTTGCACTTCCTAGATTTAAGCTGCACTTACACCTGACTCTTGTATCCAGAATGAGTTAGGACAACCCACAGAAGAAACATGGCAAAAGCAAGAAGGCTGTTTCCGTTCAGCATTGATGAGCACACACATTCATGGATTTTGCACTTGCAGTTTAATCATGCAAATCATTCTGCATGCTCCAACTGCTAATGATCTGATTGTTAGGAGAAAGGCTGGCCCTAGTCCTGTTGACTGTTTATGTCCTAATGTGCTCTGTTTTTTAAATCTGTTTCCAAACTAACTGAGGTTCTATTGTGTGATATTTCCTTCACAGCATCACACATTTTCAATCAGCATCAGCTCCTTAGCCATAATCACTTCCTGCCTTGGCTTCTGTTCAGTCCTGTAACTCACTGCAAAACAGAACTCCCATACATTCAGGCTGTATGCATGGAATGGTATAGATAACATGGTATTTATGTGGCAGTTGGCAAGAAATGGCTTTATTAATTGGAAATGCTACAAACTGAGTTTGAAATGGTTGTAGATAGCTAGGGGGTTTATTGCTGCATGTTTTTTCCTGGTCTTTTGCATGCACGCTGCTTTGAATACAATTTTGACAACCTGTCCCCTGTATCCAAGGACTTTCCATCACATACATGTTTTACCAGCGGGAATGCTGCAGATCCCAGCCATACACCACCAGCAGCTCTGGCCAGTTTTCAGAAACATGACAGCATTTATCTTTCCATCTGCATCATAAACAGAATTGAAGTCTGAAAATTACACAAGTGAGAATTCCCAAAGATTTAAGCACAAAAATACAAAGCAGTAACCACAATTAAAAACTAACATTTTAGGATAGGAGGCTTCCATATGAAATTCTAGTGCCTTAAAATATTTGAGTAGAAAATGTTTTCTCACAATTTCTCATATGAATGATTTACACAGATACAATAACTGTATCTGTGTTTAAAAGAATTTCACTATAATGACCACTGCTATAAAGCCCAACTTTGCTCACATTCAAGCAGGTTTCCATCCCACTTACTTCTATTTTTTATGCATTAGAGGACTTCAGATCCAGCTTCTTCAATTTCTCCACCTGAATAATTTCCACTCCCGTTTCTATGCAGAGCACTGTAATCATCACTGCTGGACTCAATACTAAAGTAAAGATATAACCTAGAGTATAAAACAAGAAGATGGCAGGAAAGCCATGAAAGATGTTTTAGCAGACAAAACCACTACATGCACATGTCCTTGTGCTCCTTAAAGTAATGAAAGCCTTTTATCTAAAAGTGCAAGTAGCAGGAAAGAAGTTGAGCATTGAGTGAAATTTTCTGGCATCTGGTGGCACTGTTACTGATGTAAGGCTGAACAGCAGCAGCATGTTGTTCCAAGCAAGTTCCAGAGTTCCTGGAACGTGCTGCAAGGCTCCAGGAAGGAAGATATTACCAAGTAGATAAGGTCCTGCATTTAGGGCTAGCAAGCAGGTCTTGGCAAAAGTCTGAATGCTACTGCGTTTTCAGCTTTGATTTTCACCTGCGTCAATTGAGCTTTTATTTTCTTCAGGGAAAATCCTGCTGATGTAAGAAATATCAGCATTTCTGCCATTACTGTAAAAATTACAGAAAAAAAATGGCCCCTGAAAAGGACCCTAAGACAAAATATAGCACGCCGAGAGAGGCTATCAGGAACAGGATTTCCAGAACAAACACCTGGCTCTTTACTATCTTCTGTCATATGTTTTTAACCTAGATCTGGTACAAGTTTTCCCTCCCTCCCTCACCTCAATAATCTTGATCTTCCGGCATATCTGGTTTTCATAGTTATTCGTCCATGAATACCTGATACTTGAAGTTATAATGCCTTATTATTTAAGCAACAATGAAGCTAAGACTAATTGATATGACACAGATTTTCTGGCTACTGCAATTTCCACTTCATCCACAGACATTTTCATTATTCTAATCAATAAACTGCAGTTCTCCCAATAGAAAGCATAAATAAGAATGCAATTAATAAAAATTGGTAGAGTAGCATACACAGGTGCCAAAATGTATCATAGACCAAATATAACTAGCAAACACAGATCATCTTGGTGTTTGCACTGGCATAACTCATGTTCACAGTTTCCAAGTCTCTTCAACTGAGGTTTCTCCTTCTTGAGAAGTGCCTTTGCGGTCATTGTAATTTAATTCCCAAAGGAGCAACAGCTCATGACTTAGTACTTGTCATGTTAACTAAGGAATAAATTCTTTCTTACTAATGCATGAAAAACACAACCCTGGTATTTAAGGATAACTTCTGTATGAATCTGCAGAATTAAATTCTTGGCAGACTGCAGTGCCATGCAGCAGAGGCTAAGAAGTGGAATGATGTTGCTATGGGTACAAAACACCTACTCAGGCAGACAGATCTAGTACATTTGCTATGAAAGTAGTATGGCAATGGCCATGAGATAAATGTATCATACCATCGACCTGCACTTTATCTTCAGTTCTAGCACAGTCTGTTTGAGGTGTATCTTAGCTGTTTACTTACAAAATGGATTGAAGAATAACACTACCTCCAGGGACTAAGGACAACAGGCTATAGTTTGATAGCAAAGGTCAAGTTGTACAGAAGTTCTCCACTGTTGCATTACATCGTCAAAACAGTATCCATGTTCTTCCAATCCAGTACAGGCAGTAACCTGCCTGTAACCTGTGCAATATTTGAAGCACTTTGATTGCAAGTATGTGAAAGGGACATGGAGGCACTCAACGTAGATTGCAGTTAGAGAAATTGTCCTTGGACCACAGAAGGTAGCTGCTGTGTTTCTTCATGCACACCAAATGAATTTACTTAATCTCTTTATAAACCTGATCATTCATTTCCCTGAAGGAATCTTTTTCCACTACTAGTCAAGAGCTGTCCTTTCACTCCAAGATCTCTATTAAACAAACAAAAGGAGGAAGTGACCAACCTAGGACAATGCAGGAAACTTAATGGAATATGAGAATTACCTCTGATTCAGCATTGCTTCCTGTTGTCCTTAGCATCATCTTTCTCTGCCCTTCTCATTTTTGTACAGTTGGTTTATTACTCTGCAAGGACTCATTGGATTTTACTGAAAATCACCCATTATTTATTTAATCTTTAATCTAGGCTCATTGCAGGAAGACAGTTTCCATGAATACCTTTTTCCTATCTCAGCAGGGCTCTTCATGTACCCCATAGAACCAGCTGATAGTCATAAGGCACCAGTAGTCAGAATTCATTGGGAGTGCTTTAAGTTCTGAAAAGAGATAATCCTTTTTTTTGTTGAAAGTACTTTTCTCTCCAGCAAGAATAAAACAAAGGCTTTTTGCAAATACTGCTCATCTTCTAGGAAACATTCGTTTTGCTACATCTCTGCAATCAGTGGTAAACAGGAGAACCTTCAGCCAGCTGGCACACACCGATTGGCTATCCCTGCGCAACACAGAAGTATTATCTGTCGTGCTCTTTTCCCATTCCATCCAGTCCTCTTGTCATACCTCTTCAGCATCTGAGGAGGTTAAGTTTTCCTCTCTAAAATTCAGCTCTACTTGATTTGCTGTTTTACCTGTTTACTACTTTCAATGTGTTTGCAACACTGACTGCAGACTGAGTTCCCCTGGTGTCAAGACATACACAGCATTCACATCTGCTGAGCTTCCACCCTACTCTTCCTCTGGGGACTAACATTCTCTAGCTTTCTTTTACAGAATCACCAATACTAGGCCATCACTCTATGTCCACCTCCTGGTTTTAATCCCATCGATTTTTCCCATCTTGATTCATTTATGAAAACAATGACATTGGTGATCTGTTTTTTAGCTTGGACTGTGCTATAGGCTTGATTCAATGAAAATACTCTTTCAGACTGGTTATAATTCAACGTCATGCAGGAAATACTGTTTTACTGAGTGCTTTCTCTATACTTACAGGGACCTAGTTAGCCACTATAGCTTAGAGCCCCCACAAGTTCACAAAACTTTAATTACATCTTAAAATTTTTAAAAGCATTATCAAGCCCTCGATTTGATTTCAAGAAAATCCTTCTGACTAGGTTTCCTCGCTTTGATCCCTTCAGGATTACATCCAGAAGAGGCTTTGGTCAAATCCAGACCAAAGCCAGTGACATCAAATTGAAAGAAATGTTGGAGCAGAAATTGAAACAAAATGTGACCATAAGCCAAAAATCACAACTCTGAAAAGCTCTATATTGCTGCTAAGCATGAAGGTAAGCAACCTCCACAGGTATCAAGGTTTTAGACATAACTTTGCTTCTGAGCAGACTCCATCTTGGCAGGAGTGAGCTACTGCCCACACTCCCAAGCAGACCTGTGAGCTGGCCATCCTTTGCCTATCTCATTGCAGAACAGTCAATTTTACAATCACCTGCCTATCATCAATCCATTTGGGCTTTGCACAGTTTTTATTAGGATCCTTTTCTAAAAGGGAGTTTAAATTTATCTTTCTCAATCCCTTGGAGAATGCCCTAGGTTTGGGCCTCTAAGTGCAGACACATCTTAATTTTTTCAAGCTGTAGCTCTCCACTACCCTATACACACAGGTTCACAGGCTCAGAAAAGTAAATGCAACAACTGAGGTCACTCACTTGAAGGGAAAAAGACAGGGTTTGCAACCTGTGTTTTAAACACCTAACTCTACAAAACTATTATTTTCCGGATTATGGCTTTCCTGCTTTAACAACTGGAATTCTCATCTGGTCAGTCCCTTGATTTTACTGATCAACCTCACTGCTGTCATTCCACAGTTTTGCATCTGAGATCAGTACTTCAAGATCAGAGAAAATAGTTTCAACTCACATCAGCAGCTCATATTTTAAATCCTCAAGCAAACACAGGACCAAGGAGTTGCATTGCAAATTATGTTCTTGAGGCAGATGGTCTCCATATGCATTCCCTGACTCATCTTCAAACATAATTTCTCAGCTATAAGACAACATATTTCTGTAGTCTTTCCAGTGCTTCTACAAATATTTAATCCATGTATTTCAACTATAACTCTAATACATCCAATGCTAAGTAGTGCATTAAAAATCAGCTCGTCCTGACTCCACTCTCTTTGGCTCTGCACTTTCTGCTGAGCTCTAAAATACCTAATTTAATAATCTGCTAATCTGCTTTATTTTTTATTAATACAATTCACTTCCTATACTTTCTTTTCTCTTGTGCCAATATCAGCATTTCAGTAGCAAAAAGGCTTTTTTGTTGACTGTTTAATGAAACTGATTGATTCTTTTGACATTATGAACTATAGCCAGACTTAGTACTGACTTTTGGTAATCACAGAAAAACCCTGATTTGATTTATTCGCTGTCTGCTCAGCAATTCCCTGCAGAAATGTGGACAGAAAACAACACATTATTAGATCACAAGATGGACAAAGGCAAAAAAAGGTTTGAGGGCTTCACATGGTTCAGCAAGAACAACCTCAGAAAACAAACTGGAAGCTACAGGAATTGAAAGACACCTTTTACGGAGAACAAATATTTTTGTTTTCAAACAGTGAACTTGCAATGGAAAGTACCAAATCCCACTTAATATTAAGATCAGTATAAAATCCCCAAATATGCAGATTAAAATTCCTTTTTTGTTTGTTTTGACAGCACATTTATATACAGGGAAAAAATATTGAACCTGTGGTACACTGGAGAAAAAGAAAACAGCCTTGTTCAGGAGTACAGACTTCCTCTCACTGCCACCATGCCAGCATTTTTACTGGGTAGTGAATAGGATGTGGCCTAGAACACACTGCACTGCACAGAGCTTGTCCCACTTAGCTTGGCTGTTGCTGATGTATAAGAGATCTATATGTGACCATTGTTACATGGGATCCTTATATTCACCATTAAGGCAAATTTTGTTCAAAATAAAAAAATTATCTACCTAAAGTACTTCTGTGTCTTTCAAACTATATTCTAAGACAATGGTTACACATTAGCAAACACACAATACTCTTTCTGTAGATCTTACCCAAATTTTGAGCAACATGACAGCTCCTGAAAGGTGAAGAAAGAGAATGAGTTGGTCTGGAATTTAATGGGCTTCAAATAAATGTGTGCACTTGTTTTTTTGTGTTCCTGCTCAAAAGTTGCTTTCTCCACTTTGTGTACAAGGGATTAAGGCATTAAGAACTCCTACACCTCCAGTATAGTCTCAGGGACTGGAAAACAAGTTCTGATAAAGAACAAAAAAAGTATTATATGCGTAAGTCATTAATTTGACTGTGAGAGCTTTTAACATTCTTCCTTTCTACACTACACACATACACAAAAACCCTCCCAAATGACAAAAACCAGTTTTCTACTTACAGCCAGAACTACATTTAGAGATGGTTAAATTGACTGTTACATGTCTACCTTCAAATAATCTGGGTTAACATGAAAAACCTTGGTTTACCTTTAGGAATGAGATCTTATTTTAAGAACAAGGTACATACACACAATATCAGGACCATCACTGATACTGATTGCATTTCCCAGTGAAACTATGCAGCATGAAACCCCAAAGGATATTCAATGAAAGTATCTTCAGCAAAATGTAGAAACTTTAATTTACATGCAAAACTACAATATATTCATAATAAAAAACTGGTGACTAAACGAATTAAACACAATTTGTAAAAACTGTCCACGTAGCTAAGTAGGTCTGTACAACCAAAGATTTACAAAGTCCCTGTGCATTTTCATCTTTTTAGTGCACAACTGAGTTTAAAGGTTCTGCTCGAATATTCCCCAAGTCAAGAGCTGAATCTGTCTCTTCATCAATCTCACCAATCACAGCACTGCAATAAAAAAAACACCAGGTATTACTTGTTGAAATCAAATCAGACACTTCTAGAACAGAAGCTGTATTTTTTCTTCTAACAACCCTTACTTGCTGTTGAACTATACTGACTTTTTCTGATAGATACTACATGTTCCATGAAAGCTTCCAGTAATGCACACTGGAATGTCCAGAAGCACTTTGTATCATGACTGTTTCTTTCCTTTTATTTTTCAATATCTTCCCTATTTCATGAAAGTATGAGAGTCCCCTATTTTGAAGTTACTGTTACCTAGATGTTGATTCTTTTTACTTCTTCCTATGATGCTGAATTTCAGCATGTTGAAGAGTTGCATGAATACAGTATTACTTGTAATAAATGTGCTTCTGAGTTTGTTAAGACTGCAAAAAAAAAATCTATAAAAGCGTATTTTGAGTATATTTGAGTAATGTGGCTGTATGATGATGTCTTTCATCAAACATTCCAAATGTATGATGAAACAGTGAAGTAGTAAACAGTTACTTGGCATTTTATACACATTTGTACTATCTGAATGAAATGTTACTGGTAGAGCAGCATGCTTTGCCTCATCTTTGTACATGTGTCAAATTACTTTTTCTTAAAAGCTTAAGTCGAAAGTGATGAAAGCATTGAAAATGATCCACTTTCTCAATGATGTTAGATAAATGCACCTAGATACCAATTTAAGTCTTGACATTTTCTTGTACAGAAATGTCCATTAGAAGATGAAAATTCCTGTCCAGGCTCATGTGTTGGTCACTGCAACATACTATTTTTCTGTGATAAAAATGTGATAAAAAATAATCTTGTTTTTGCCATCAATTTCAGAATGCTGTGGCAAAAGTAATCTTCCTAGCTGGCCCACTTATCAGGCCTTCTTTCCATTTCTCTTGTAACCCTCCCATGCTTTTGGCACATCAGCTACTTTTCTCTGCACTCAATGAGCTTTTATTCTCATTTTGTAAGGGAATTCTACATCAAATATCAACTCATATGTTTGACATGTCACTACTATTGGCTTCAACAGCTGCTACACTAAGTCAGAATCTTTAAGGATTTTCTGGATCATAAAGTGCTCTCTGCAAACATCTCCTCTAAAAAAAAAGCTGTTGAAAGTCAACTTTGTATACCAGATTGCTAACTTTTTGCACACGAGTTCTATCTCATTTTTTAGTCATTATTCTATCTTTTCCTTCATCATCTCTCAGCCTGTCCTCATAGGAAGGATGCTCCAGCCCTCGTATCATCTTCAATCTCAACATTACAATGCAATCACTTCTGTAAAAGAAGCGTAGATGTTTGCTATTTAATACAGAATCACAGTCATTTAGATTTGAAAAGACCTGCAAGACTGAGTCCAACCATTAGCCTAACACTGCCAAGTCTACCATGAAACTGTGTCCCTAAGTGCCACTTCTACACATCTTTTAAATACCTTCAGGGATGGTGACTCAGCTTTGACAATACTTTCAGTGCTACCCACAGATACAAAGATGCAAGGTGTCTGGGGCTATCAAGACTTATACAGATTATATATTTTATTTATATATATATATATATACATATATATATATATATACACGTACATGCACACACACACTATATTTGTATGAAGAGATTTAAACAAGAATGTGCTATACTTACACATTATCACCTCTTACAATGTATAATCCCAGCACTACTTGCTCAACTCCTTGTGAAGAACTGAACACTCGTTCATGGCTTTCATCCAAAATCAAGTTAATGGTCTGATCAAAACCTTTGAGCGTTCCCTGAAAAAAAACACACACAAAAAAAGCACTCCAATTACCCTTAAAATTTTTCATCTTTGCTCTCAAGGATATCTTAAAATGATGGCAAAAGTAAGGTACTAGAGAACAGATGTTCTATTTAGGTTTTATTCTTTGGCTTAAACACAAACAGCTAAAGAATGAAATTTTAAAAGCAATAATCAATTTAAGAGAAGTACACAGGCATTATTGAGTATTCATGCTAAAAGGTACAATAAGCTTTAGCATTACAAGAAGTAAATTTCCCATTTTATCAATGATGGTCCTCTAGACCACTAATTTTACTATTTCTACACTGTTTTTTTGTATGGAAGTTTCCAGAAATTAAATAAATAAATAAGACAAAGAACAGAAAAACTGGATTCTTGTGGTTAACGATATGAAAACCATTCCTAACAAGCAATTTTAAGTGGTATCTCTTTCGAGGAGATTAACTTGTGTTTACTAAATTATTTTTAAAAAATAAATTTAAAAATACAGGATTTTTGGGCCACTTCAATGTGTGTTTGGAAAACATCATGAATTTAAGAAATTCAAACTCACATAAAACAGCCATTCAAACAGTGGTAATACGCATTTATATAATCTAACCGCCTAACAATGAGTCGTATATACCAACTCTATTCAAATCTTTTTGATACAAAGTGTCTTGTAGCATAACACAAATTTTACCAGACTGACTTCAGCCAAGCAGATTTGGTGAAGCCAGTATTTTTCTGTTTTCTCTTTCCCGAGGCTGCACAAAGCTAAGTACAGACAGAAAGATACAGTCCTCATGCAACGATCATACTAATAAGTTACACTTAAAACACAAAAGAACAACAGATGGGGGGAAGTGATGCAAGAAAAAAAAATAAACCACAGAAGCAATAAAACCAAAAATATTATACAGTCTAATATAGAAGTTGGCCTGTTCTCAGGTTTTCAGGTATAAAAGGAACACCATAATAATTCTCCAGCAATCCTTGAGCTGATGTTTTTCTATAACCATAGGGAAAAAATGGTTTTAGTATGAAAGCTGAAGAGCTTACAGAACAAAGAGGACATTATAGATAGAAACTAAATTACTGAACAGAAAAGAAATGCATTTTTTGTGCATTCCCACAGAAAAAGCCATTTGACAAAAAGGTCAGAGCATCTGCACGCACAAATTTATCAGTGGACAAAGCTGACATGCAAGAACCAGTAAGCGTTTATGAAATTCTATTTCTAAGCTTTATGGCAATTATTCTATACTATATAAATTAAAGGTGTGAACATGTAAGTGAGACTATCCTAACACAGCTTCTTTATTGCCAGGATGGAAAGTCTTTATGGGCAAAAATAAAACGTTAAAAATTACAAGTCTTACTACAATCATTCTTCCATCAGAAGTAATTACTGCAACAGTACCTGGTATTTCATTAAGGAAACATTTAGTCATATCAGAAATAGAACCATTAACATTTTCTGAAACATTCATATATAATATATGTTTTAAGAGCCCTTAAGAGCCCAAAAAGCCTATCAGTGGGGGTTTTTTTAAAGCAGCATGGTTAATAGTAGCATTTGACAATACAGTATTTTTCATTAAAATCTCCTTTAAAGTTTCACTTCATCCAACCATGTACAGTCATACACAAACATGAACAGCATTAAAAAGAGAATAAAGGTTTGAGCTCACCTCTCTTCCCATTACTAACTGCACTGCCTCAAAATTGAAACAACAGTTTTATAAACACTTTAAGTCCTTAAAAAACAACTTTGCAGTGGTGATCTCGAGGCTAGCATTCTGCATCCCTTCTCTCTGAAGATTTGATTATCCCAATTCGATGATCCATCATCTTGACTAATTCTGGGTTACCATCTTACTGTTTGTTAATAAAACTAAAAATGCCCATGGGTTACAAGCAGCACAAAACACTAGCATGAAAAGCGTTCCAGGAACCCCAACTCAGGGGTTCTGAGCAAGTGATGCAATGCTGGTAACTAAACGCATATCAGCAGCCCTTTAAGGGAGCAGGCCCACCGCGAATCTCGCTCCTCATCACGGATCGGGCAAGGCTCAGCTCGGCAGCACTGGGTACTGTGGGGGACCCTGTTCTCCGGGTAACCTCCGGCCTGCCCAGCCAATCTCCTGAAAGGAGAAACGGACACCGCCAACAGGGACAGGCCGACCAGAACCACGCTGCCACGACCAGAACCACGCTGCCACGACCAGAACCACCCTCAGAGCCCCGCTCCGCGTGCCCCGGCGGAGGATACGGTTGATGTAGTTCTCCAGCGCGGACGTCATGGCGGCCGAGTCTC
>VZRJ01002427.1:15215-43424 GCA_013397565.1 Ptilonorhynchus violaceus
TCCGGCGCCCGCCGCTGACGTGCCCGTCTGCGCGCAAGCGCACAGCCGGGCGGCCGGCCCGGGCCTTGAGCACAGGGAGCGCGGGCGCGCAGGCGTCGGGGGGCAGGAAGCGGCAAGGAGATTGGAGAGGGCCGCACCACGGAGAAGTCGGCGAGAGCTGCGCGGGAGGGCGGTGGCGCTCCCTTCGCGCCACATGGCACAGCCCGCAAGAGCGCCCGGGGGCCCTAGGGCCAGCCGGGGATCGGTGCTTTGTTGTGGAGCGGGAAAGTTCTTTCCTGCCCAGCCAAGGGTCGATCTTCAGGGCTTTGCTGCCTGGATGTAGTGTTTCTCTTCTCGGTGGCCGCAGGCAGAGTTGTGGTCAACGGTTCGTTGTCCACGTGGAGACCAGTGACGAGTGGTGTCCGTGAGGGGTCGATACTGGGGCTGTCACTGTTCATCTTTGTCGGTGACATGACAGTGGGATTGAGTTCACTCTCATCAGATTTGCTGACGACACCAAGCTGCGTGGTGCTATCGACACGCTGGAGGGATGCCGTCCAGAGGGATCTAGATAGGCTTGAGAGCTGGTCTCGTGAATCTCATGAAGTTCAACAAAGCCAAGTGCAAGGTCCTACACCTGTGTCATGGCAATCCCAGACACACCTACAGGCTGGGTGATTTAGAGCAGCCCTGTGGAGAAAGATCTGTGGGATTATGGTTGACAAAAACCTCAACATGAGCAGGCAGTGTGCACTTGCAGCCCAGAAAGCCAACTGTGTCCTGGGCTGCATCAAAAGCAGTGTGGGGAGCAGCTCGAGGGAATTGATTCTCCCCCTGTACTCTGATCTTGTGAGACCCTGCCTGGAGTACTGGGTAAAGTCCTGGTGCTCCCAACAGAAGAAGGACATGGAACTGTTGGAGCAAGTCCAGAGGACGGCCATGAAGTTGGTAAGAGGAGTGGAGCACCTTATGAAGACAGGATGAGAGTTGGGAATGTGCAGCCTGGAGAAGAGATACTTCTTCTAGTATCAGAAGGGGGTCCGCAGGGAAGCCGGAAAGGGACTCTTTGTCAAAACTGTAAGGGCAGGACAATGAGTAATACGTACAAACTGAAAGAGGGGAAATTTAAGCTACGTACTAGGAAGAAATTCTTTGCTGTGAGGGTGGTGACATACTGGAATATGTTGCCCTGGGAGGCTGTGGATGCCCCACCCCTGGCAGTGTTCAAGCTCATGCTGGATAAGACCTTGAGCAGCCTGGTCTAGTGGAACGTGTCTCTGCCCACGGCAGAAGAGGTTGGGACTAGATGATCTTTAAGATCCCATCCAACCTGTAGCTTTATATGACTCTTGCTAGTATGGGAGCCATGTAATCCTTCTTTGGTTTTCTGTGGGCTGCTGGTGTGAGGTGGACAGGAAGGAGGCCTGACTGCTGCCCTTCTGCACTGTCCTGGTGTTGTGCTTTAACCCAGGCAGCCACCAAGCCCCATGTATCTGCTTGTTCATTCCCCAGACAGTGGGATCGGGGAAGGAATCAGAAGGATAAAAGCTGGAAAACACTTGGGTTGAGATAAAGACAGTTTGATAGGGAAAGCAAAAGCCGTGCACACAAGCAAAGCGAAACAAGGAATTAAGTCACTGCTTCTCATGGGCAGGCAGGTGTTCAGCCATCTCCAGGAGAGCAGGGCCCCATCACATGTAACAGTGGCTTACGAAATCAAATGCCATCACTCCAAATGTCCCCCTTCCTCCTTCTTCCCGCCACTTTATATACTGAGCATGATGTCACATGGTATAGAATATACCTTTCGTCAGTTTGGGTCACCTGTCCTGGCTGTGTCTCCTCCCAACCTCCCATGTGCCCCCAACTTCCTTGCCGGTGTGGCAGCATGAAAAGCAGAAGAGGCTTTGGGTCTGTGCAAGCCCTGCTCAGCAACAACAAAAACATCTCTATATTATCAATTTTGTCAGCACAAATCCAAAACACAGCCCCATACCAGCACACTCAGAGAGCCTTGCAGCCGGGCTGTGGGATGGGTGCCTGCTAAGTCCCAGAGGTGCTTTCTGTAGGAAATGCTAGATGGCTGGGTGTGGTGAAGAGGAGTATTAGGAAAGGTGGTTTTGTTCTGCCTGGATCCTGTCCTTGCATGCCATGGCACCGAGCCACTTGCCTGCATCCACATTGCAGTCTACAGGTGCTGCTGCTTTAACAAGAAATGCAGTGGTCAAGCTCTGATACCCAAGCAGAACGATGCATATTTAAAAAGAAATGTGCAGTGCCAAGAAGGTGGTGATTCTTATGCAGAAGTTTGGATTTTATGCTTACATGAATCTGCTTTCTATAAATGTCAGAATGGCAAATAAGAATGTCCTGAAGGCACTCATGATTTTTAATTTTTGTATAACTTTGCCTGTCACTAGCATGATTATAGTTGCTACTACACTTTCTGGTCAGTCTGCACAATGCTCACAGTGTTTCCTTGGTATCCCTGGAGTCCTCTGAGGTAGAGTGTATGGAATCTGCTGGATTCAATGTAGGTACTGTCAGTTTACGAGACTGTAGAAAGCTGAACTGGTACTTCACACAAGAAGAAATATCTCAGGGAGATTAAGCTCACATTCTGTAATGGAACCAAAGTTAAGCTATGGAACTGTTACTGATGCTGTAGCTGTCTTTGCCTGTGGGAGATAATGTAATCATTCTTAGTATGCAACACACTTTCAGAAACATACAGCAGTATGTTGTACATACAGACATCCTCTCCATTGCAGTATAGTCAGAGCCATGAATGTACTCCTCTAATTGCATTTAATAATTGAGCAGTCTGTTGCAGAGATCTGAAGTCTCACACAGGTACAACTTCTTACAACAGTCCATCTACCAGGCTTTTCAAAGAATGAGATCAATGCTGTTGCAGCACTGCTGCTCAAAGAGTCTTCATGGAGTCACATTAAAATAAATTTTCTTCCACCTGCTTTTTTACAGTACTGGCTACTTATTGCACTGAATGCCAACCTTTTTAGATGTAACTGCAGGAAATACTCTTTCAAAGTATTAAAACAAACAGCAGGCCATTTCCAGTCCAGCATATTGTGAAAAGAAATGTTACATAAATTCTGGATTTAAAAAATTATTATCAGTTCTTGGCCTTAGACAGAAAATTAGTTTGGGACTTAGAATATGGAATTCCCATTTTTATCGGTTTTTGAATGAGACTGAGAAAGCATAATCTCTCTTAAGTTTTTCAATCTGTCAGTAAAGATAGAGATGTTGATGGGCGTTAAATAATGATCTAAAATAACCTTAGGTCTGTGTAGAATCAGGAGATTAGATTTGCTGAAGCACTGAGCAGATATTCCTAAGAGAAAGCTCTCACAAATAATACTTTGAAAAAATGGGGGGAAATTACCTTTCAGATTTTTGGTTTTGTTAACTTGATTTCGAGGCTTTCACCAGTGAATTTCAAAAAATCTTCATTTGTTGAAATACTGAGAATGCATTTTTTAATACCTGGAAAGTATAATCAGGTATTTAAGACAAAATAAAAGTTCAAGGTTGTTTACTGCCAGTTCTGTAGAAGAAACACTGAATTACTTGACACAGGTGAAAGTACTAGCCTTTGTTCTTTTTAACTGATAGAATGCTATAAAAAGAGGTCTCAGATCACATAGCAAAAGATTCAGACACAAATTAGGCCAAATTGATGTTGCTTAAAACATCTCAGTTCTGCATTCCCTGACTTCCATGTGTCTGCCTTTCAACTGGAAAAATATTATGTGGTCTTTTTAAATTTTACTATATAGATCCTACTTAGAGTTTAGATCGTCCCTGTCAGTACTAGTCCAACTTCCTTTTATTTCAATAAAAGGGACAAATTGGCAAGAGGTCCAAACTGGGACTTGGTGTCCAGCCCATGGTTTAATTCCTGCAGGGAATACAATTTCTGGATAGTAGAATGCTATTGTTTATTCTCCTACCCTGCCAATTATTTTCTTGCACTTCATAGCCATCACAACTACAGGGAAAGCAAAATGAAGGGATTTTTTTTAAGGCAAATTAGCCAGGAAAAAAAATGAATAGGTGTTTTTTGGCACCTCTAAAGGTAACTGCACCAAAGTAGTCTGAAGAATTTGTCTAGCAGCTCAGCCCTTATCAGAAACATGACAAGAGATGTCAGAGTACATAAAATACTTTTGGAATTGGGCATTACATAGTGCTCATCCTCTTTAGCTTTTATTATAAGAAGCTTAATAACTGCCACTAATGGTTATACCAGGACTGCAATAATTATTTTATATTCCATGTAAGAGGCTGAATGTTTTTGTGTGTGTGATTTGACATTTTCTTTTTCATACTCTTCTTTCTCTCTGTAAAGAGACATTCTTAAAGGCCAGGAACATGAGATCATTGGGATACAAGGATGAAATCTTAAAATACTTGCAGGACATTACCACAATACCTGATGCCAAGAATCTCTGATCTATCTGCTTATATTAACAGTGTCTCTGAAAAGCAAAAAAAGGCTTTTTTTTTTTTTTTTGACTTTATAAAGGAGGGTTAAAAGCCAAAGAGTAAGGCTGGACTCCTGAAGTCCAGTGCCCAGGCTTTGCCACACCAGGTGCTTAACAACAGTTAGCACCCTCACTATAAAGGAACTCTGAAAAGAGAATTTCTGGCTTCGTCTACTCTTAGGCTCTCCCTGCCTTTTCCTGAAGGCAAGTAGCTGTGCCTGCATTCTCACAGTCGTAATTGAGGTTCAGTCTTTAGTTTGAAGCCACCATTGCTGTTACTCTCTTTTTATGAAACAACCTCCCACATAGGAAATGGAAAACTCTAATTTAATCCCCATATCTTTTGCGGGGAAAAAAAAGTTGCTTGCCTCTCCCCTTCAGGAGCAAGGTTTGGCAGACTAAATAACAACCTGGGGGCACAATTTGCATTATTTGTGGAAGCTGTGCCCCATGCGGAGAGCACACGGGTTCTCGAGGGAAGGCCTGAAGCTGTGGTTCGGCCGGTTGCCCAGCAGGGGGCGGCCTGCGCTGCTGCATGCGGCCCTCGCCAGCAGCCCGTGTCCTCTGAGGAGAAAGGAGGGAGCGGCCCTCCGCGTCTGAATTCGGTGGGTTAAGCTTCAGCAAGTCGCTTTGGCCTTCTTCATTTAGAAAAATAGTTCTTTCCCAGAGAACGAGATGCATTTCCCACTAAAGATGCTTGTGTTTCTCCAATGCTTACAAAGTGAGCCTAGTGTGAGTAACTCAGACACAGGCATTTCACAGGTTCACACTTGCGTTAGGCCAGACACATTTTATTCCTGGTGACCATATAACGTTGGCAATATTTGGGATCAGAAACTAGCTGGCAACCCTTTGTCCATTCCCTGCCTTCAGTTGCTGCAGGGCTGCCCTTGGGGACACGCTACGTAACAATAATGCCCATTAAGCTCTCAGTTGAAGAAACAAAAGACCCTTGTAAAAAAGCTTTCCCTTTCTCTTACATTGTTTACATACAGCTTCCTTGCTAATTGCATTTGCTCCTGTAATGAAAATAAGTTTATTTCTGCAATTGATTCTCCATACATTAAGGTTGCTATGGCAAGTGATTGCTATATGTTATGCTTTCTGCAGAATATGTGACCAACTAATCATGCGCTGTAGAGTCTACACACTTTCTTGCTTCCTTAAAGTCTGCCAGGGCAGGAAGGAAACCCTGCAATGGTAGTTGTAAGGTGTATGTGCAAGCAGTTATTGTGCGCAAAATTGTTACCTAGCCTAAGGCTGGTGGAATGATTTGTTGCTACTATCACTGTATATTGCTTATCAATTTTATATCTCCTAAACCATGCTAGCTTCTGGAGCTTTGCTTTTCTTAGTTATTCAGAAGTAGTCAGGTTTTATAGAGCCAGCCATACTTAAGGGTGAAATGGCTTTGTGATGTTCTTGTGAGACGAGGGACCTGACCACTACTGCTGTGTCATAGCATGTCAAGCCATGTCCCTGTCAGATCAGATGGAGAAAGATGCAACACCTACTCCTCAGGCTTCCTTGGAAACTGAAAATGCAGTATAATCAATCACCTGACTGCTGGAATGGGAGCTTTGAAGAATTTCTTGTAGCAACCCCCCCCCCCAAACTGGTAACATCTATCTGCCTGCTCAACAAGAATTGCATCCCTTGGTTGCTGCTCAAGAAAAAAGTAGCACCTGAGATAGGGAATAATGGAGTGGTGCATACTGAAGAAGAAGAATCAGGCAGTATGTACACCAGAAGAAAACTAAGCATCCCCAAATCCCACACATTTCATTTACTTAATCTCTTAGCCTTTCTAATAGTTTCTGGGACTCAAAGTTTTAAATCTCTCTGATTTTCACCTACATGCCCAGAATGTCATTTCATAGAAGGAGCTTAGCCCTTTAGTTTATATACACCCAAGCTGGTTAAACATGATTGATTATGTGTTCAGGAAAAACACAATCCTTTCACCTCTGCCTTGTTCCTCTGACTCTGTAGAGACTTTAGGCTCATTATCAACAGTGCAAGGAGACATTTTTTCTGGTAGCTGGAGAAAAGTAGCAAGATCTCGCTCCCCTCATGCATGACTAGCTGCAATCTAAGCTGAGATGTGTTTCATGTATATTATTATATCAAATGACAGGGGTTTGCAATGAAACAACTGGAAAATATAAAAAATTACCAGTCTATAAAGGGTTGGTAGGCTCTGAATATAAATTACAGTGCATTAGAAACAAATCTGTAGCATGAGGTCTCAAAGTCCTTTTTATTTATCTTTAGAAACTCATTAACAAACACGTGATCTAAATTTTGTTATTATAGCAACTGCTGCTATGGGAAACATTAAAAAAAAAAATTTACTCAAAGAGCTCCTTTATAGGAGAAAGCGTATATTTTCCCTTGCAATTTTTGCTAAAATACGCAAAATACCATGGCAATCTGAATGACTATATCCCTACTTAATGTGTTAGCATAAAAAATAACTTTGCATGTTTCTGTTGGCAGGAAAACAAACTCCCATTTTTCTCCTTTTTTTTACAGAAGAAACTGATAACAGCTGTAGAAGTTCAGTACCATTATCCTCTTAGCTAATAATTTTAGGGGATGTTGTATGAACTATTGGTAGGAAAATGCCATTGCTAATGGGTCATGTACCTACAACTACAAAATCACAGAGCAAATGGATTCTTGTTTTCAGTTGCTCTAAGCAGAGCATAAAGACAATTCTGTTGAACATAGAATAAATAATAAGCTTCAAGTAGCTGATATTTACTAGTGTATCATAGAATCATTTTTACAGTCATAACTGAAATTGCATTTGCTAAATTGTTTTCATGAAGCAGGCTTTTCCTTCTGACAGATTCCCTACTTCTCAAAGTATAATTCATCTTCCTGTAAAGGCACTGATCCTAATCTTTAGTCTGCATTAAGATGACTAGATCTTGCAGTTTTAATTATAAAGTCCTTTATCTTAATACTCTGCAGAAATGCCCATTTGACCTCATTCTACTTCTTGTTTCATTTGCTCTGTGGCACATAATCACCATGTAAAAGGAATAGCACATGGTCACAAGGCTCTGTTCAGAGGTGACTTACATGCTGCCTGCTGCCAGATACAATGTAGATTGCACTACAAAATCAAAATATTTCTGCTTTGTAACTTATACAGCATCATTATTTTTTGAAGTAGGTTATTTATTGTACCACAGAGCAGTCTTTTGACACCATAACCTTTAAACCAATTACGGAAGTGGAGAAAGACTCTACTGCGGATTTGGTCCTGCTCAGAAGAGGTTTTGGAATCCTTCTTGTTGGAAATGTCAATGAAAAATGATCAACAGGAGAGCAACATAAATAGCCCTGCTTTCCTTTAACAGGCACTGTGTTTTTTCTGATAAAAGGCATAAGACCAAAGGGCAGGAGGAGGCCATTTTTTTGTCAGTAGGCTGTGCTCTGAAAAGCAAAACTTGAAGTACAAACAGAATTGCACCAACAGTAATGAAGAGGGGTGGCACACGAGGATTGCAGATGCTGTGCTTTCTTCTCAGCCTTGAAGTGGGTTGTCTGTTTTGTCATTATTTCTAGCCTAGGATTTTGCAAACTACTGCTTCAACTGGATATTTTCTCTTATTACTCCCGGGATCTCCTTGGTAATCACAGTTGGCATACTTGTTCACTGCCAGAGTATGTGCTTGTGCTGTCAGGCAGTCTCTTCATATCCTCTGGTTCGTGTTTCTGCTGGCACTTGAGATAACTGCTAGCGATGACTCTTTTTAGCTGTTATTGTTCAGATGCTGAGGTTGGTTAACTTATGGGGAGAAAAAACAGCTTCAGTGAGATATTTTGAGCTTTACTGAGGACCTTGCTTGTCCCAGCTGTGGTAGTTCATGATCCACTCAGGCAGGATGCTGACACCAATGTCGGGCTCAGCACTGGAGCGTTTGGTGTGAAGAAGATAACTCTATATGCTGCACCCTGGAATCTGGGCTGCAGCCAGCACAGGGATATCTGGAGGGGAAGGAGGGATTGTGATTACAGAGATTAATAGGTGTAAGAGCAATTGGCAGTAGAAGAAAGCCTTTCTGTTGGCTTGCTGTTTGTACAATTGGTCTAAATTGGGAAACACCTTTGTAAACAAACAAAAAAAAGCCAGGGCTTTGGATCATGACAAGTTGGAATTTTGTTGTTGTTGTAACTTCTCGTTTGAAGAAATAGCCTCATGGGTAAAACATTTGGTTTGAGGCAGATCATCTGCACAGCAAGTGGCACTGTGCTTAGGGGTTTTTTTCCTTTTAATTGCAGAAAAAAATTTGTTCTCAGGTTAACATTATCATGTGTCCAAGGCCTAATTGCCACTCTGAAGTGACGAATGGCACAGATAAACTCATACCCTGAAATTTCTGGGCTATTTGAATTGATACATCTAATGCCTGAAAGTATAAGTTATTTGCAGCTCTGTAGTGCTGTACTAGTTGTGGGGAGCAATGATAAAGGCCTTGAGAAGTGTCCTTCTGTTCGAGTCATGCTTACCTGGCTCTGGTGCAGAAGGGTTACCATCACTGCACAGTGTCTCACATGAGAGAAGAGCAGTGTCTCAGAGAGCACAGTGCTAACCACTAGTAACTTCTGCCTTTTCATTATCATCCACTGTGCTATTGCATTATTGATTAATGCTGTTGAAAGCCATTCCTGCCAATGTCTTATGTTCTTACTGAAAAACACTTAATATATCAGCCACATCTAATGGAATAGCAAGAGGAATGAGTGAAATATAATTCATAAGCACTCCCTTTATAGTCATTGACAAACATATGTATGTCACTGAATATTGAAACCATCCTGAAGGCATCAAATTTCCAAATATAATGCTATTTTTTTATGTTTTACTCAACTTCTGCTAGATATAGTGCTGCTATTAATGTTCTGAAGACTCACATGCTTCATTTATTGTAGGGACTAAAAGAATTCTGTACGTTTAGTTAAGCATTACCATGTCTCAGAATGATTGATAAATATTATTCTAATTAATTGCCAGTAATTAATTCTAATTAATGACTGAATCTGTAAGTTGAATTGCATAGATGTTCACTGAAATAGCAGAATTTCTTTTGAATTCAGTGGTGGAACTGTCGCAGCGTGGCCTCGCCCAGCTAGATGGCCAGTGGCCGCAACCTTCCCACAAGCCTCACGCTTGCCTGGCAGTACCTCGGTGCGGTGTGCGATACCCGGTGGGAAAGGTACAGTGCCGTGCCTTCCCTGGAGTCCTAATTCCACTAGCGCAGATGGTTGCGCAGGCAGTTGCACAGTCGACGCGTTAAGACAGGAATAGAGTCGGAGGTGGACTCTCCTTATGATGTTCCACAGAAGGTGCTTATTCTTGGAGGGTCAGAGAAGGAGAGCCAAAAGCACAGGGTGACACAGGATTATATACCAAACCAAACAGGGGCGGAGAGAACACTGAGGGCCAATCACATTAGGGCCAGGGGGAGGAGAAAAGGCGGGGTAGCAGTACACAAACCAATAGGGGTAGGCAAGGGGAGGAGCAGGGGAACAAAGCCAATGGGGCATCAAGTGAGGGAGAACTTTCCAGAACATTACCATATATAGAACATAGATTGACAGGGATAAACCAACTGAATGGGGGAGCATACCACTCCAAGGCCTGGGTGGGAGAGACCTTCCTCCTTACCACAATCCAGGGGGAGATCCTGGACCTCGGAGCCTTTACTTAATACAACACCTGGGCTCCCTGGCCCCACTGGCTCCTTGGTCACTTGTGTGGCTGGCCTATCCTCCGCAGCATCTCCAGCTGCAGGCCAAGCCACCACCATAGTGGAACTGCAAATAGAAATTAGCTAATTTTTAAGTATTGGTATTACAATACCAGAAGGCATCAGTCAGTATTAGGACCTCATTATGCTAAATCCTCTACACATGCCTGAGAAGAGAGACAAAAAGTTCTGGCTACAAGTCCTTTGCATAGTGAATAGCCAAGAGAAGGTGCAGAAGGAAGAAGGTATTAATGTCTCCATTTTGAAGCCCTTAATAACGTGCTTTGACTTTTGGTCAGCCCAGAAGTGGTCAGACAGACTACATGATCATTATAGCTTCCTTTGAACTACTAGTTCAAAATAGTCTATTCTATTTTATCCTATGGTATTTTATAGACAGAATGCAAAGAAAAGTAATTTGCCTAGGCCTGCTGTGTTCCACAAGTAGGAAAAAAATCAGATTTCTGAACTCTTATAGATGATTTCTAACAGTTTATTTTATGGTATTAACAGTTTATCCCCATCTTGCCCCTTCACATCTCCTTTCCAGAGACTTCAGTACTTTGGTAATCACCTTCATTGTCTTTCAGCCTTGGGAAGAGAAGTTCCAGAGTGGAATATGGATGCTACATGTGATGTAAGTAGCTGTTTTCATCTGCCTTACCTACTTGTCTGGCTTTTAATAATTAAACAAACAAACAAAAAGATAATTACATGCATCTGAAAGAAATAATTAGAATGGAAATAATATTCATTGCCATTCCTGGTGATACTGGCATGACGTATTAGCATGTTTCTATATCTTTCAAAAAATGGTTTGATTTTTTTACGTCAAATAAGTTATGAGGCAGGTATGACTCCTAGGTAAAAAAGGCCACTGCACATTAAATCACAGAATGAAGATAACGCTATCATTGTGCATGCTTCCACTGCCTGGAAGCTAATGTGCACAATCTGTTTTTGCAAGTGCTTTCATATTTTTGTTCTTTATTATGAACATATACAGCATGTAAGTGTTTTTAGTATTGGCTGACTGGTATTTTGTAGTCACGATTGTGGTATTTAAACAGAAGATGATCTGTTCTGCACATGGAAAAGGGACTGCGTTAGAGAGGAAATAATTTTTAAAAGTGTTGCTATTTTTTGGCAAGAGGATGTTATGATTATTTCTCAAAGAATATACTCGGTGTTCATGATGTTCATGTTCAAACTCATGATGATTAGAATCTGATTTCTAGTTTGTACCTAGGGAGCATTATCACTGTGTTAGAAATGTAAGTATGCTATTAAATTGCAAAGTTTTTAGATGTACGTAGTCTCATCTATTTCTTTTTCAGCTGCTGTGTAATATTACTTCCCAATTTCACTCTAGGATCTGTGATTACTTAGATTAAACAAGCAATGTCACTTGAGTAGCAACTTTCATAAATAATGGAGATCTTTTTATAAAACTTCATCATAGTGTTAATATCCAAAATGCATTTGGTATGGTAAAACAGCACATTGCCATTGGTTAAGAAAATTTCTTTCAAAGAATTTGCCTGGCAGTGATTTTTAAAACACATTTCAAGACTTTCTGAAAATCTTGAAATACAAGCATGACATGATTGTATTATGAAGACATGTTTGATGAGGTGAAAGCAATGAAGATTTGGGGGGAGTGAATATTGATGTTATTTCCTGAACAAATTAAGAATCAATAAATCTCTTGATGGGGAGTAAGAGTCAAGGTGAAGGTGAGAAGGATAAAACAAAAGAAACTGTAGAGGTGAGAATTAATCCAAACAGATGCTAAGGGAGGGAGGAAGTACTTGTTCCCTGGCTGAGATCTTTAGATTTGTTTCCACAGGATATGATGGAATTGCATAAGGACTGAATTCTGAGCTCCATGGTCAAGGCACTGGTTTGACACGATAGAGTAAAGGAAACTCTCTGCATGTGATCTACACATAGGTAAGTACAAACATAGTCATCTTTTATTTCTTTTCAGCCATTTTGCTAATTTCTAGTTTCTATTCAGCAACTTTAAGTGAGAGATACAGTGCCCTAGGCACAATTACCTAGCAGCAGATGGGTCCTGCCAGGGGGTGGTATGGATATTAGGAGCTGTGAAAAATTAGGCAGGATGATTGGACCCTGAAGGAATCTAACACTCCTTCTCACTCCTCTCTCCCCACCAAGTTCAATAAACCAGTGAACAAAAGCTGTTTGGAAAACAGCCAATTCAAAACAAAACTTAGTAAGTCTTTGATAGTTGATGTTTTCGGAAGCTGTGTTCCAAACAGAGTATCACTGTCTTTCAGTTCATTTAAAGTGGCAGATGGGGAAGATCCATCATCACCTTTCTCGTGTGTGTGGGCCCAGGCTTGTCCTGGAGAAGACAGTGAAATGTGTGCACATTGGCTCTCATGTCACCCCAGCAAGCACAACAGAGCTAGACTGTAATACTTATCATATATACTATATCAGTAATTCCTTTCTCTTCAGTGGAGTTTCACTGCTGTTGTGAGGAATATCAGCTGCGATTCCTGACTGTTGGAAAGCAACCAGAAATTTGGTTTCTATAGATAAAACAGTTTAAAACAGCAGTGGTCCATCTCAAGTTCACTAAGTCTTTGAATATCAACAGGAAGCTTGATATATAAGCCCAAGTTTTGTGGCTTTTAATTTTATAATTTTAATGTCGCCTTATTTCAAAAATGGATTTCATTCGTGTAACCACTGTGTAGTAGTGTTTTACAAGCACTGTTAATTCTTTATCCGGGATTACAAATATGCCGAAGAATGAAATGGAAGTAGATGTTATGGTATTAATTTATGCATTTTTGGAAAACTTTGAAGTCACATAACCTTATGGCTAATGATTTAATTATACGGTTCTGCATTTTCACCTTCAAGGAAATCTGCAAACAATGACTAATTAATCCTTGGAGCAGCCCTTTGAAATAGGTAGATAGACATAATTAATCCCATCTAACCAATTCCTTGCCTAAGGCAATACATTGAATTAATATTTAAACCAAGATTAGAGGTCAGTCTTTGGTAATTTCACAAAACCAGCAGTTACCAAGTTTCCTTGCTGTGATAGTTCAGATGGACATGTGCTTTGGCCTGCACCAAACTTTCATTCTCTGTCTTCCACCTCTTTGCCAAAATGCTTCCCGTCCCTCTTCCCCTCAGAAATAATTTCCACTCCAGTCAAGCCACATATGGAATGTCCTACTTTTCACCTCCAAAATCCTGTACCTGGCTTTTCCTTGCTTATTCATATCACTGCCTGACCAACTCTTTGAACCCACAGTCCTCCTCTCACAAGTTCCCTGTCCCTCAGGTGCCATTGCCCCTCTCTGGTGAAGTCTTGCTTCTGTGCTTGGAGTGCTTGGCATCCTCCAGGGGAACGGCATGTCTCTTCCCCTGCCCCTGGCTCCCCCTAGCAGCCATGAGGAATCTCTGCTGGTGGGGCTGGTGTAGCTGCTTTTGTCTTCTAGTTGGCTCACTCTTGTATGGTGATCAGAGAGAAGATTGAAGGTAAGCCTTGCACCATTAAATAGCACACACTGGCCCATACCAAGATGCAGCCTGCGGTTCGTGTGTCTGTTGTTCTAGGTGGAGGTTCCTGAAAGGCTTTGCAGCACATTGTGAGTCACAGAAGCAGTTTATAGGGTCAACGGCAGGCATTGTCGTTCGGGTAATATTGAAGTCTCAGGAAGTTCATGAGTGTGGAACCAAAGAGAACCTTATGTAGTCAAAAAGAATACTACTTGCCTTGAAAATAGACTTGTGATAATACTGACTGGAGTGAGGTGGTTCTGAGCACCATGGTGAGCAGCAGGGATTGCAAAACGACAACAGTTGTCTGTGTCAGACTGTGATGATGTCCTGATTTGATAGAAGAAACTAATTCTACATAGCATGTAGTGATGGATGTGGTACAAGAAAAGAGGATAAAACAATGGAAAAGGAGATTCCCATTTCATGTCATCAAAGAATGGCATGAAAACCTGAGAAATAGTGCCAGAACCTGGACTTCCCACTGTGGTGGTGTTTAGGATCTGGTCAAATCTTACTTGACTATAGCTTTTTTTATCTGGTAGGAAACAAGAGTTAATGTCTTGTATCCCATAGCTGTAGATAACAAAGCCACATTTGTATTTGTCCTTTGATGTAATATGTCATACTAGAAAAGGTATTCAGTGACTATAGGGATTCTGCTCCCCAACAAATTATTGAAGGGACTGGAAGTATTCCTGCAGGCAGCTGATCTGACTGCCCTCAGTTGACATGCCAAACTTTTCTTGTACTCATAATTTCCTTTACTTTAGAGAAAATGTTATGTCTTCATGTGACTGCAGGAGAGAAAAAAGAAGATACACAGAGAACCTGAAATTCTTCAGCAGTGTTGCACAGTAGCTAAGGATATATTCCAAAACTGATGCACTACTGCAAAAATTCTGATTCATCTCAGCATTGCCAAAAGTGTAATTTTCTATGGGTGAGACTGCACAGCTATGTCTTCTGCTTGATTCCATTTTCTTTAGAAAAATGTTTGGTGCTCTGCCCCTTACTTTCAGGCTCTCTGCAGCTGACTAAAAGGGCAGGTAGCCTGACTCAACCACAAATTGACTGATCTATGACTAGATAGAATTTTATGTGGTGCAGAAGGTCAGATAGATGATCATAATTGTGCTCCTTGGCTTTAGATCATTGGATTTACTTGGGTACGAAGTCTCTCCATTCAGCATGATTCAAGAGAGTAAAATCCAGAGCTCTATAAAATAGGAATTGTCCATTCAACCAAATGGAGAATGGCTGAGAATAGACATATGGCAGATTCTTTTTTTTCAGGCTATTGATAATCTCAGAGAACATGTAGTAACAGAACAAATCAGCATGTTGGTGGAGGTTCCCCCGCCACCCACAGTGACTGATATTTTGGGGCATATAAACAGGAGTGAGTTACAATAACACATCCCTTTCAATCTGAGTAATTTTCACTGAAATCCAAGATGACTGGATGCACAAAGCCATAGTGTTCTTTCTGGTTTAAAATAATTATATACTGCAAATACATGCAGGAGAAGGCAAATCACTTAAGGACTTGTCTTGGAAGAAGTAACAATGAAAATATGAATGACTGTCAATTTCCCGACATAGTTCAAATGTTAAATGACAGATAGCCTAGGATCATCCAAACTGGATGGCAAAGCTTTACTGTATGAGGCTTTTAATGAAATACTGCCTCTTGACAATTGAATTAAAACATTTTTTTCACAGCCATTTTGAAGGTTGCTGTTCTGATATTTTCTCTTGCACACACATGACTCTACAAATGCGTGAGTTATGTAGAGCAAATGTAGTGGTGAAGATTTGCTGCATAAATTCTTGAAGGAAATTTTCTTCTAGTCTAGGAATATATTTTTTTTGTTTCTGGAATTAAGTGCCTGAGAGCAGCTGATGAGCACAAGGCAAAAGCCTATCCCCACTGAAGTGTTACCAGGTAGTTCTTCTGTAGTGAACAGAATCCTTTAAGTTGATGACTGCTGAGATATATTTGGTGTTCTCTGTCTCTCTCAAACAGAGAAGGGAAAATGAAATATCGTCTTTTCGCTATGTGAATTTTGCAGGCAGTTTACTGTGTTTAATGAACTCTTACAGCATATGCAGATCAACACTTCCCACCCTCTCTCCACAGATCTAGCACACAGTAATTACTTGTCCTCTATTTCTGTGCTGTAATGGCTACCTTTGCTCATAGAAACACTGCCCTCAAAACTGAAGCAAAGGTCCCTAAATGCTTCACTTTGCCAAAGGTTAGATCTGTCTCCTCCTCTCAGGCCAGGACATGAGAGACTGACTGGTGGTGTCTTCTCAGCTTTAAACCAAGCCAAAGGCTAAGTGGTAAGCAATAAAGTCTGCTGCACTTTCTGCCCTACAGCAAAGACCAAGAAAGACCATTATTCCATTTTGTGTAGGCTTTCACCTTCAGAGTCACAGAACTCACCATGAAGCTTTGAGCTCCATCTGACCACAGTGACTTTGCCAGTGTCATACTGTAATTGAGGTAGTCCTACAGAACCAGTTCCGGTAAAATGAAGTATGTTAAGTGCTTTCAGTGAAATTCAGCTCATTGCAGAGAAAACACATCCATAACTAGGGTGTCTCTTGAGGTCACTATGCATAACCACAGCCTTTTGTAGATCTCCTTTTTGCTTCTCGTATGTTAGGCATAGTACTTCCATTCTTTCCTTTTCTCTCTTTGTTAATATAAAATTGTGTCCACACTTGTTTGTTCAAGAATATTTGCTATTCAGAGCCTGTAGATATCTGCATGATAGCTTCCTGTCGCTTAGCATATGTAGTACTACTGCTGCACAGGTTATATCACAGTATGAGCAAGAAACTTTGCGATCAAGTCAGTGGCTGGAGTGCCGGGGGTCAAATGCTTATGCTGGGGACTGTTTTTCTCCATTTACACTACTAGTCCCATTGTCACTTCAGGCCTGGTATTTGGACAGGTTTTTGAAAAGGTTCTGACTATCCTACCGTTACTTGGAAACAAAAGGTGGACCTGAACTTTCTCATAACTCAAATGTCTTTCACTTGGAGAACTTGTTCATTTATGTATATATATATCTCTAAAGATCATATATAATATCTACTTGTATACCTTTTACATAGAATAGGTATGCATGCACATCCACGTATATATAAACTGCATACACTGGCATTGCCTCCAACAGTAACATACTTCAATTGTGGTCCAGACAAAATTTTTAAAATATTTTAAGGAATGATTCAATGGATTTAAGTTGCCAGCCTTGAGACTTGCTAAGCATGCATACTTAGTACACTGTAGAGATCAAACTGTTTAACTATTTTAAATTCAATCTGTAAAAGTGAAAGTACCCTAGAACAGGAGATACTACTGCAAGTTTAGTTCTCATAGATCTGCCAGATTTTGCAGTCAGCACCTTTGCAGGTGAATCTGTTCAAAGTCTAGATTTTCTGGGAAGCTCTTCCTTCTCTTAAACCAGTCCTATGACTTACCTGGTGAATTGAAGACCTGATTTAGTTATAAAGAAATCATCTACTTGTGAGCTGTATTGGGCTTCAGTTAGATCAGCTCTCCAAGTCTCTGCCTGATCATGCTAGTTCAGTGTAAAATCAGAAACATGTGACAAGGCTTAAGAAAGAGATTTAACTCATAGGTGGTGATAGGATTTCACCCTTAGTTTCTAGTGTCTTTTATGCCTAAAAAGAACAGCTTGTCTTTCACTTGATTTGGCCCCAGCCTGTTTCGTTTTTACCTGCAGAACAGTACAAGTAGATACCAAAAAGATAAGAAGCGTGTAACATACCGCACAAGTGACGTAAGAAATTAGATCAATGCAGCATCCCTTTACTCTGCTATGAATCAGCTTCAGCTCAGACTGACTAGAAGTTCTTTAACAGTACCTGGCCACCTTTCCCCCCATGAGCCTGGGAAGACCTCTTGTCTTCTTGACTCTACTGGAGCTTTTGAATCTCATCATTGTCTCTATGCATGCTGTAAACAAGCCAGAGAAATACTTGCAGAAAATCAAAGGCAGAAATTCTTGCAGTCAAGGTGGTTTTTTAACTTCCTGCTCCCAGTCCTTGCAAAACTACTTGATATTTAGTGATTCAACAAGTCCGACATCATAGCCCCTGACAAGGAAATAAAATGGTAGTATGATCTTATCAGGGATGAAGGACATTGAAACACTGGAGAATAAGTTGAAAAAAAGGTGGCTATTGTTTAACAACAAAATAAATCAAGCTACCCGAGTTGCCCAACCCTCAATTTCAAACTTTCATGTGAAGTTTTCAAGCTTTCAAAGCAACTTTATCTTGCCTGCTGTGCTAGGGGAAATCAGAATACTGAGGCATTTTTATAGCTATTTGCTTCTCCAGCAGCAACATAAGTCAATTTTTCATAAATTTAAAACACTGTTGTCCATCTCTTTTTTTCATCAGTGGTGGCTTTAAAGGAATACCACTAGAGGGCAAGATGACAGCTGTAAGCCATCTGAATTTTGGGACTTCAGTCCTGCAGATGTTGAGGTTGATGAGAAATTATGAACTCCAGTGGTGCTAAAACAAACCTTAAAAATTCATTATCTTCCTCAAATTCTTAAAAACTCCCCCAAAGCCCTTAAATATGGAAAAGAAGCTATTTCACTTAAGCTAACATGCTATGAATAATTGTTAAATCTAATTAACAAAAATTATACATATTGTTGATCAGTTTTATAAAACAAGAATATGCAACTATCACATCACATGTCCTTCTGAAATTGCCTGGAGTTTGCCAATGTAAATAAATGTCAGATCTTAGCAATTCTGTTATAGTTAAATAAGATATTTCAACATATATACAAATCTATACGATATATCTATGCCTACAAATACATTCACCTCTACTTTAAAAATATAGATGGAGTGCTGAGCAAACATGGAAAAGCAGAACTTGATTCCTGTTTTATTGTTCCCTAGAGCTTCAAAAAATGCTTTAGAAAGTACCTCATGCGGTCCTACAGCCAGAGGCTTTGAGCTTGTCAGATGCCATAAACAAAGCCCCAGTGGTCCTGGTCAGTGCTTGAGTGAGAGGCCTCAGAGGCAAGAAAGGAGTTTGTGGGATGCATGTATTTTTTGCTTTTAATCATGCTGCTATTTCAGTTTCCCACAGAAGTTCTTGTATTTCAGTTTGTTCTCATCATGAAACCTTTTTTTCCTCTTCTCCTTATATTTTAAAAAGAAAATTGTATACAAACAGTCAGAAAAATCCTAAATTGCCAGCTCATTTTTTATTCTAAGCACTACTTACATAAAGCTTCAAAGGAAATAATAAGTAGTGTTTGAAATAAAGATCTTAGCATTTGGTTCATTGTTTGAAGGATGCTGTAGGTAACATTTCAATTACCAAGTTACTGTGCCCTCAACCTGGAGCCATTTCCCTTTCATTTTGTCCCACAAATGCACATAGCTGTGGTCACACTTTTTTGTTACACTTACACAGTAGTCTTTGCTTTACAAGTCCCTAAACAGACTTCATGAGGCATAAAGCATGTTGATATAGTAAAGGGATTTCCTGCAGCAAGAATTGTGCATTAAGCCTTGAAAAAATAACTTCCAATAAAACTTTTGGAGGCTTCCTCCTGATGGAACACCCTAAAACTTTGTGCTCTTCTTGCATGACAGGGCTGGCCCATAACTCCTGCCTGTCCATGCACCAACACTCTTTAAATCCCAAGCCTGGTGTGTCAAGTCCAAAAGCAGTAGAACTTGTATCTAATAGGTCCTTTTGGGCAGATCCTGTTGGCCACAAATCCAGCTGAGAGGGCTGGCCTTCAAGGCTCAGTTCAGGAGCTCTACTGAGATCTGAGCTGTGCAGAGTTAGGAAAACAAAATAATGGGCTGTTCAAGTGGGGGCGAAAAGTCAGACACTTCCTTTTAGGACAAAGTGGACTGTGCAGATGTTATTTGTCCCATTTGTCTATTCTCTTGCTTCAACTAATCTGACTGTTGGCAATAGTGGAGCCATCAGAGGCACAGGCAATGGATGCAGAGGGAAGCATCATGCCTGTGATCCAGGAGGGGGAAGGGGGTCCCACTCGAGACTCCTCTTTATGAAATCTTGAGAGGTCCTCATTTACTGATGGAATCCTACATGTTGCGATTACAGTGCTCCATGGGGTAATAATGGCACTGGGGACCAGACAGCTCTTAGAAGCTAGCACAAACCGCAGAGGAGCCCATTGGTTTCGGAAGGCTTCTGTAGGACTGAGTCATTTATTTGATGGATAGTTGCACAGCTAGTATTTTTCTAAGGAGGTAGATCTGTAATAGGCAGGGTATGGCACAATTATCTGGCTTGACTCTGCAGTGGACGAAATTGCCCAAGTTATTTGGGGAAAACTGGTTTTTTAATTTCTGTGATTTGAACTATTCTGTAGAAAAGTTTGTGTCGCTGACCGCTGGCCGCCCGGAGGCCAAGCAGGCGACTTGCAGTGAGTGTCCTGGCAGGCAGGATTATCAGCTGCTTTGCAGTCGCGTGGAGGCTCTCACGACAGAGAGCAGCCTGCCCTGTGACTCCTGCCAGGAGCTGGCAGCAGTCAATAACAATGTAGCGATCGGCAGGAGTAAAGGAGAGAGAGGAACTCAATGTAGCGGCAGTCCAGGCTTTATTCTCCGACCCGGGGCCGGAAGAACAGGGAGGCTGAAGGGAGTGCTACAAGGAGCCTCGGGTAAGGGATTACAGCAGCTTTTATACGGGGAGTGGAGAAGGGAGGTACAGAGAAACCAACCAATAGGGAGATGACACAGGGTGACAGGTGTCCAATTAGGTAACTGGTAGGGAAGGACAAACTTGAACAAACCAATGGGGAACACAATAGAGCAGAACTTTCTAGAACAGGGGAGAAGTTCATTATCCAGGGAGACACCCAGGGGGCTGTGGCTTAGACTTTAGTGCCACCCATGGCACTGCCCTCCGATCCGCCCTCGGACCCACTGTCCTGGTTGGGGAAATCCATCCACTGGATGTCTTCATTTATCTTCAGCCCAAAGGTGGGCTGGGCCACCACCACAGTTTGCATCACCACTGTTAGTTATGCATATTTGAATAGTTGTGTGCCCATAGTGGCTACATAGGCTAGCATTGCCTAATGATAATCTTTATAGCTAGTTGGATAAGGTACAGCTAGTCACATTTTTCAAAAGAAGTATACACAGATACATGCACACACATATTCTGTGAGAGTTTTTCAGTGACTGTTTTATTATTTAGTTTTGCAAGTAATAATTAATTCTCTTTTTGGTCCAGTTTCTCCATTTATCCTGTATCTGGTGATCTACCTGCTACTAAATAATGCTAATCACTGCAGTTCTTGACAACAGTGCACCAGGGGAGGTGTGCTTAGGACAACATTCCAAGAAAACACAGGGGATAATGAAACTCACAAGATACCTGGTTGTATTTCCAAACATAAATTTTGAGGTTCAGAGAAAATGTTGTGTCTTTCAGGTTTTCATATTTCATAGAAAAATCAAATGGAGCATGAAAAACAGACCTTGGAAAATTAACCAAAGCTCTAATTTTCTGCAAAAAGACTGCTTCAATAGAAATATTTGCATCACGCTGTTAAAGCGTAAGTCCCCCTGCTGATTCAATATAGTGCTCTGCTCTGAATTGGAAAAATGAGTATGGATTCTTAGACATTTGCATATATACTAAAGACACAAGTCAGGTTCCAGCAGAAGTTTGTCTTCATGCAAGACGTCAGTCCCTTGAACTCCACTGAAAGCTCTTACTCCCAGGCTCTCTCTCCCTGGGAGACCTGCTTCCAGCTCTTAAGTTTCCTTTTGCCTGATCTCTGTCAGTCAATAAGAAGCTATTTGCACTTCATTACCAAGATACTCCCGTCAATATTAAGCTATAATTGATCCTCAAATTCACCATTTACATCCTCAACAAAATAAAGTGTACATTATCTTTTTGTAACACTTGCTTCAATTGAGCAGTGGTTTGCATCAAACATTTTCTTATGATAATGATATTCTTGAAATTCCCTTCATAATATAAAATATTTAATTATCAATCATGACAATCCTGCCATGGGTTTGGATAAAGTATTTCATGCCTCTGTTTATTAACCCTGTTGTCAAACAGCAAACAAAAAATATGACTGGTCTCTCTTAGTTACTGCTGCTTTGGAAGCTAGTTACATGTCTTGATTTGTAAATTATTGTTCTTTCAAAAAAAAAGTTAAAAGAATCTTGGTTGGGTTTTAATCTTTCTTTCTTCCTTTCTTTCTGTATTATCATTAATATGCTATGTCTAAGAGGTCTATTTCAAATTGGTAGGGTGCAGCTTCTGAGTCTTCTCAGTCGGCCTTCTGAAAGCTAATTGACTCATAATTCAATTTAGAGCAGGAATTTATCAGCAGAAAGTCATAATCAGAGAGGAAGGATAGTGTAATGACTTTTAGTCATTAGTGTAGTGAAGTCTTTTTCCATACTGAGGTGGAGTTTTCCTTGGTGACCTTAGAAAACCTCTGTGTAAATACTGTTATTCTCTTTTCCTGTGTCTGTTTTATCTAGAGAAGAAATATTTTCATCAAGGACTATCACTGTACATGAGAATTACTTCAAAGTGCTGCTGTTCTGACAATATTCTTCAAATATGCATCATGTTGCCTTTGAGTCAGTAATGGGTCTCGGGAGCTTTTCCTAACATAACCAGGGTAGAAGGATCCCCTGTTACTAAAGGTCTTGCAAGTAAGAAGGTAGAAAGCATGGAAGAATTTTTCAAAGTCCATGGTAATACAGTCTCCACTATAAAATCTTAGTGCAGTATATTTGTGATTATTTAATTGTAGCTTTTATTGGCATTTTCATTTGCTTTAAAATGCATCTGTCTAGTTCATGAGACTGAGAAAGAACTTACACAGATATCAATCAGTCCATGTTATTTTTAAAAATAGTTGTTGTGGGACAGAAAATGTAAAACAAGTACACATCCATCGCATGACTTTCCCTTTAAATATACTGTTAGAAACACGTCTTTATCTAAAATCCAGTAATTGCCTAGTTAACTCCAAAAAACTGTTAGGGTGCTTTGTCTTCTGCAGCATACTCAGATGTACGGAGCTATTTTTACATTGGAAGGCAGCAGGGAGTCTGATCTTAGTACTACCTGTTCACCACAGAGTGAGATTTCTGGCATTAATCTGAAAAAGGCTCTGTTATTTTTGTCAGGGGTTGAAATGCTTTTGAAAGTTACCAAGCTGACAACTCTGGAGACTGGCATCCTGTTTTTATCTGTTGGATGGGTACAACACTGGCAGCGACTGCTTAAGCTGCCGTGCATTGTTCTGTTGCTGCCTACTCCAGGCAGATGTAGAAGGTCCATCCATAAAAAGGGGAGAGAACACCTTCATGACTTCATATTGCAGTAACAATTCTGCAGGGCCTCTAAATACTAGAATCATTGGAATGACACTCACACCACCACGTTTATTAACATCTGTCTTGACTGTTACCAGTTGATGATAATTAAGTCCACTGAAATAAGATATTTTCTCCCTAATTTTTGTGTAGTTAATAAAGAGGTCGATTCTGCCAAAGTAAAATTCAGAGCTGGAGCCTAAAGTTAGGAGCCACAAATCTCTAATGTCACTGTGCACTCCCCATCAAATTGCGAAAGGTTGAGTATCTCTACAACAGACTTACAGCTCAACCCACCAGTCTCCCTACAAGCTCTGAAAGTGATTACCTTTAGGCAGTCTCCTAAACTACCTGAAAGGAGGTTGTACTGAGGTGGGAGTTGGTCTCTTTTCCCGAGAAACTATAGAACAAGAGGAAATGGCCTCCAACTAGAGGAAGTTTAGATTAGATATTGGGAAAAAAATTTTCACTGTAAGGATTGGCCAGCACTGGAATAGGCTGCCCAGGGAAGAGGTTAAGTCACCATTCCTGAGGGTATTTAAAATCATTGAATAGTTTGATTTGGAAGAGATCTTTAAAGGTCACCTAGTCCAACCCCCCTGCCAGGAGCAGGACATCTTCAACTACATCAGGTTGCCCAGAACCCCATCCAATTTGACTTTGAATGTTTCCAGGGGTGGGGCATCTACCACCTCTCTGGGCAACCCGTGCCAGTGTTTTACGACCTCATTGTGAAAAAGTCTTCCTTATGTCTAATTGAAATCAACCCTCTTTTGGTTTAAAACCGAAAAAGTTTGTCCCCCTCTTTGTTGTAGGCCCACTTCAAGTACCAGAAGGCTACAATAAGGTCTCCCCAGAGCCTTCTCTTCTCCAGGCTGAACAATCCCAAGTCTCTCAGCCTCGCCTCATAGGAGAGGTACTCCATCCCTCTAATCATCTTGGTGGCCTTTCTCAGGACTCACTCCCACAGGTCTATGTCCTCTTTCCCATGACATAGATGTGGTAATCAGGGACATGGTTTAGTGGGACTTGGCAGTGTTAGGTTAATGTTTGGATTCTTAAAAATCTTAAAGGTCTTTTACAACTAAGTGATTCTATGAATCTATAATTCTAACCCACAAGGTTCCAGTTTTGTCCCCAGGAAACATTGTACAAGATAAAAGTTGTATGGATAATGTTGGTCTTGAGAATGCACTTTTTCATTTCCAGTTCCCAAAACACTTCAGCGGAGGAATGCCTTGGTACTTTTTTAATATTCTGGAGCAAAGTTTGCATTTCTCTGAGTATTGCCCAGGACACTGATACTCGTGAGTCATGTATTCTTATAGGATTGATATATTTTAATTTTACCCAGATACTCTGAGTTTGTAATACAAGAGAGATTAAATTTCAAGCAAACAAAAGTACTCAAAAAATGCCCAAATAAATACTATTGTAAATATTTAATAATTTAGCTACTAATATGAAAGAAAACAAATTAACTCTAAACTTGTGTCTGAAACTCATCTAGCTCACAAGTCATAAACACTAACAGTTAGCTAGTCCATATGATCCATATGATGTACAATTTGCACACAGTATCTGCAAATGTTGCATTCCTGCGAGATGGTATATTAATGTTGGACTGGGGAAGAGTGAGTACATTTCTTTTTAATCTTCCTTGATGATGCCCACAAGGGAGCAGGAAGGTACTGGGACTGGGTATTCCACCGAGATTTCTACCTCCTTTGTGACTACTTGAAACATTTTCAAGATGGAGGTTGATCCTCATAGATGGCTTTTCCTTGGATGGAAGTGTTAATTCCCCTTTTACAATCATCTCCTCTCTTACGGTAAACATGGCTTGCTTATCATGGCATGTCTACTCTGCTAGCAAATCTTTACTATAGTGAGAGGTAAAATGCGCTTCCTACCCTGGCATTTGGTAGAATTCATCCTGAAGCTATTCTTACAGGAACTGCAGACATGTATCAACATGGGATCAGAGCTGCATCTCTTTACTATGATTCTCTTGAGGCTAGAGGTTTTGATGATCAGTTTGGGATGGCTAATTTCCAAACCTTGTCCTTAACTGGTATGGTGATACTACTGCATATGCATACGCATGCTCATTACCTGCCCAGCAAATAGCCCATTCACTGCCTGACACATTTCCTTGTTAATTAGCCTCAACTTTTTTAAGCATCCCTTTCAATTTGCTACTATAAGGTACATGCAACCAAGATTATGAAGCTTTCAGAAGTCTGTGTGTTAGATCGAAGCACGTGACATACAAGCATCAGACACCCAAGACAACAGCTGAAAGTTGTAACTATCATAATTAGTGTTCCTTTCCCAAATAAGAATTCTTTATTCCTGTTGTCCTGGAGTGATCTAGTCTATTACATGGTCCATTACAATGCCCAAAAATTGTTATTGTTTTCCCTTTCTGCACACTCCCCCCTCCCCCCCTTTCCTGTTTTGGGTACCAGGATGGTGCTCGTTCTCTTCCGCTTCGGAGGGCCGGGATGTTAGTTGCTTTCTTCTGGGTCGAGGCGGGGCCGGGAGGATGCTTCTTCTCTTCCGGTTCGGGAGGCAGGAAGTTCCAGGTTCCGGAACTGGGACCTTTTGCCGGTGTCAGCAGAGAGAAGACCAGAGCCATCCTCTGCCAGACCCCTGCCCTGCTGTGCTGTGCCATGGCGGCTGCTGCCCGAGAGTCAAGACCACGGCCACCCCTGCCGGAGCCCTGCCCTGCAGCATGGGGTTTTTTTTCTCCCACAGCGCTGAGCCACGTGGTTTCTCTGCTTGGCTGACTTGGGTTTTGGCCTGGGCAAAACACTTTTCCTTTCTCCCTCGCTTGGAGAAGCTGGAGCAGTGTTTCTTTGACTACCGGGAACTAGACTGAACAGGTTGCTGCTCCAAAACTGGTGGAAGAGGAATTGCCAAGAGCGGAGCGGCTCCATACCCAGCCCCAAGCCCCGGGAAGCCAAGTCGGGGAGAGAACGCACACCAAAAGGCTCCAGCCCAGCTGTTGTCGCCTCCTGTGACTGCCTTGGGAGGGAAAAAAGTCAACACTAGGTAGCCACTGGAATTTTTCTCTGCTACAGGACTGCTCCATGGGGGTGGGGGGTCTGCTGCCCCTCCACGTGGAAGGCCAGCACCATTTTTTTGGACCACATATTGGGAAAGGTGTATTCCTCCTACACTGCCTCCACTCCCTGGACGCTTTTTGTTTGGGTTTTTGTTTCTCTGTGGGGGGGGGAAGTCGGTTCTGACAGTCTAGTGCTTAACAGGTATTTGCCTTTTGTTTCGCTTGCCTGGTGGGTGGGCATTCTGTTTGTTAGTAAACCGTTTAATGCTTTTTTTCACTTTTGTCTATTGGTATTCGTTCCCTGTTGGTGGAAAGGGCGTTTTTGGAACTCTTTTTGAGAGAAAGACTCAGTCCAAAGAGTTTCTCTCCTAAATTTGTCTCAAAACCGAGACACTGTTTAGGATCTATGTACTCACATATTTCACAGAAAATGTTTTCTTGGTCTTTGAACTGCACACTCCTCAGATCTCCATAGGAACATACATTAAAGGATGAAAGTAGATGTTCTTGTGAAAGCTAAAATCTGCAGTATTTGAAAGATTTCATTCCTAAAAATATGCCTCTTGATCTATTGTGAATCAGCTATCTCAGTCTATCCATTCCCCACTTAATGCATGAATAAAAAAAACCCAAAAACATTTCAAATGTATTTTTTAGAGACTTCTTCAACAGCACAACAGAGTGGACAATATTAAGTTATTCTTTTATAAGCATTAACTACAGAAACTTTGAAATTAAAAAAAAAGTGACTTTCAGCTTAGTATTCCCAGCAAAGGTAATGAACAGCATCCTGAGTATAAGAATATATTGACCTCATCCACATTTAAGGCCACTTTTCACCTCAATGAGCTTGGCAGAATAGCCAAAGCTTTTTTATATAAATTATCTCATTTTGTTCCTCTTCCAAGGACTAGCACTTACTGTTCTGGGCCTAAATTCTGGCTTCCTCAAAAGAAAGGTAATTATAAAGTGTTTGAAAAGTATTTAGAACATTATGCTTGTTTGTTACAAATGAAATATATGCATGGATACACCTAATGGGTTGAAACATGTAGTTATACACAAAATGGTTTTGCGTGCTGATGCTGACACTGTAACATGCTGAGTGTCAGAAAAAAGGAAAAAAAAGTGTTGCCCCAGAATAATTTTTGTGAAATGATAGGGCATGAAATATGTATCTCAGATTTTCTCTTTCGGACTGTGTTTTACTAGAAGTCACTGGGTAGCAAAAGATGCTGGGTGACACAGAATCTTAAGGAAAGAGCCAAAATGCTGAGAAGAGGAAGAAGAGAAACCCTCACTTGCAGCCTGTTCTGGAGCTTGAAAAAATGCAATCAGAGCCTTTTTTCACTCTGGCTAAAAGGATCTTTGAGAAGTGTCAACTCTGATTATATTTTGCCTCTTAACGATGTACCAGGACTACTTAATTGCTCCAGCTGCCTAAAAACAAATTCTAAACCAAAAGGCCTAATGGTTTTTGGACATAATAACTTTTCACATATCTTTGATTGTTTCTAGTAGAGGTGAAAAAAACCCCAAACCACCTCTATGGAAAGACCTGTGATCTCTGTTAAGATCCCTGTCCAGAAGCTGTATACTTATTTAATGCCTAAAGTAGATTTATGTCTCTCACAACATCATTATCAGAGCCATAGACAAGACATCATATATTGCTTTCTTGGAAAGCTTTCTGCAACAGCATCGTACTTTTAAAATTGTAAATAAAGATATAAACAAACAATGTGCAAATAAATTTAAAATATTACTATTTTATGTATCTAATGGAACATATTATTTTTATTTCCAAGTAGTAGGTAGTGAGGTTCAGCTCCCAGTGAGTGGAGACCAAGACAACACACAGGACTGAGACCAGAACCTTAGAAATACTCAGTTGTGGAAAGATTCATAGAGGAGGATG
>VZRJ01002428.1:0-19213 GCA_013397565.1 Ptilonorhynchus violaceus
AGGGATTCCTTCCAGTTGAGTAACCATGGCAGAAGGAGCGGGTCAGGTAATGCTGGTTCTGAGACAGAGATAGTGGTCAGCTAATTCAGGTTCTGAGCAGCCATGTGTTAATCATCTGTTTATCATGCACATTTTGTTACTGATACTGTAGCTGTTACTGTTTGCTTTCTTATGTCATTGCTGTTTCCAGTAAATTTTTCTTATCTCAACTCGTATTCTTTACCTTTTGTGCCTCCAGTTCTCCTCTCTGGTCTGCTGCAGGGGGAGAGGAGGATTAGCAAGCAGTATGCAGTTTCAGTGGGAACACCATTCCTAAACAATGACACTACCTGATTTCTTTCCACCTGCCTTCTGCTTGTAGTCCTGAAACAACTAGGCCAGTGCATCCTAGGTTGAAATTTCCTTGGTACAAGAAAGTCTCATGGCAAGTACAAAACTCCTAGCTCCTAAATATCCTTTGTACAATGGCTTAAAGCAGGCACCAGCTGTATGGGAAGAGAAGCCACACCCTCCTGCACCACAACCTTCTTCAGCCACTGTGTAGTCCTTTGGATTGTAGAATATCTGAAGGTGAAAGGAACCATGAAGATCATTGAGTCCCACTCCCTGCTCCTTGCAAGATGATCCCTATGGGTCCCTTCCAACTTGAGATCTATGACTACCTCAAACTAAATGATACGACTAAGCATCATCCAGATGTTCCTTGAATGCTGAGAGACATGGAGACCATTTTCCTGGGCAGCCTGTTCCAGTGACCAACCACCCTCTCAATAAAGAGCCTTTCCCTCATGTTGAGTCTGAACTTTTCCCCGATGCAGTTTCAGTCCATCTTCTTGTGTCCTATCTCTGGTCACCAGAGAGGAAGTCAATGCCTGTCTCTCTGCTTCCTCTCATGAGGAAGCTGTAGGCTGCCATAAGGTCACCTCAGTGTCCTCCAGACTAAACAAACCAAGTTACCTCAGCCACTCCTCATACGGCTTCCCCTCAAGGCCCTCCACCATCCTCACTGCCCTCCTTTGGACACTCTCCAATAGCTTTATATCCTTGTATTGTGGCACCCAAAACTGCCCCCAGCGGTCAAGGTGAGGCTGCCCCAGAGCAGAGCAGAGCAGGACAATCCCCTCCCCTGCCCAGCTGGCGATGCTGTGCCTGATGCCCCCCGCGACACGGTTGGCCCTCCTGGCTGCCAGGGCACTGCTGGCTCGTGTTCAACTTGTCCACAGCCCAAACCCTCACATCTCTTTCTGCAGGGCTGATCACCAGCCTCTTGTCCTCCAGTGTGGGGGATGTCCCAGTATAGCTGTTCAGTTAAAACAGCAATTATTATTTTGAAATTAGTTGAAAAAAATCAGACAATGTTAACTGATTTTCTGGGACTTCTGCACTTAATCAAAGCTACAGTGAATGATGGGACTTAATAGTTTTGCACAAATAATAGATAAGCTTTTGAAACAGATTTTTCAGCAGCTCTTGCCCAACAGCACATAGGGTTTTCCCATGTAGTGTTGACAGTTCCAGAAGCATTTCTCCATTGTGTCCACTAGAGGTCTGGCATCTGCTGACATCCATACACCCCTAATGCCTGCCCTTCTTCTCCACTCCATGGGTAGTGAGCCCAGCCTCAAAAGTTACTGCATTTCTTGTATAGTGTCTGTACCATGCTTATTTTTTCTATTTGAAAATAATTCCATACACAAAAGAAATGAATACTATTTAAAGAACATGCACTATGATTCTGACCAAAAGTACTGGAAGGCTGGAGAACAATCCAGCCAAGTTGAGTCAGACCCAGAGAAATAATGAATTAAAAATGCTAACTTTAAAATAACAAAGTGACTGAATATACAATAGGGGAAGATGTAGAAAAAAACCTTCCAAACCTATAAGGATTAAACCTGAATTTCTGGCTAAATTTCTCTCTGACTGTACTGAAACACCTGTGGTGCATAGAAAGTGTGTATCGGGTTGGAATTAACCTCTGAAAGGCTGTGCGAGAGTCAGTCCAGAGACACATTTCTTTCATGAAGCTGAAATCTGAAATAGAATCAACCTGAGGGGAAGCGAAGAAAATGTAACTGACCTTGCAGGTGTTGGTGAAATCCTTGCTGCATTTAAATGCGTATTACCTGTCTCCCAGGCTTTGACACCTGTATCCTTATGTAGCCTTTATACCAGTTTTACTGTATCATGCATGATTAAACCAGATGAAAGAAACAGCAAATCTGGCATGCCTTGGAAGCAAGAGAAAAAATGTTTCATAATCAAAATCCAGAAAAATAAGTCTTCTTGTAAGTAATTTTAAAGTAAAATAACATGAAGTGGCAATTGCTGTAAAGTTGCATATTAAAAATACTGAGATTTAATGTCCTTTGTAAAAACAAATGCTGAACTTCCACATGTGCTGAAAAGCAATGCAAATAAAATGCAAATTGTGCTTCCTTGAGATACCATAATCTCAGCCATTTTTTCTTAAATTGCAAGACATGTCATGTCTCACAAATTACATCAGTATGCATAAGGAACAGAATTTCCTTTTCCTGTATTAGTTGTCTTACAGGAAAGTCCTTATTCTAAATAATGAACCTTCAATATCTGCTTTGTATTTTGTCTTGAATTGCAGCCAGCAATGAGTTAATATATAGGAAATAAAACTGACTAATTCTTAACTATTGCCTCAAAACATATCATAAAAAATGCATTTTTATTATATGTGAAGACATGGAAATAGAGGAATGTAGATAAAGAAAACAAAATGTAAACTTTCTTCCATCTTTTTGCTGTAGAGTTTCAAGCAATTGTCAGGTAATCATCACACCACCTCCCACAAGAGTACAAAGGTGAAGATGGTAATCTTTGTGAAGCCATTTCCTGCATTATAAGCCCTTTCTATAGCGTAACATTATGCTGCTAAGGGAACATGGAATTGAAGTTTTCTGTGGCTTTTGTGAGAGCCCTGCAGGGACCAACCAGCACTACTTCATAAGCTATGATTCAGACACCCTAAGGAAAACTTAGTCAAGAGTTAGCAAAATTATGCAAAGAAAAATTATGCAAAGAAAAAGCTTTACTCCCAGGAAAAAAATCTCTGTCGAAAGAGCACAGACAACTGCTGATTATGCAATATTAACAGCATGCTTTACTTTGCATACTTTGTGTTTCTCTGAGGCACAACAATGAATTTTTGTTTCTCTTGGTGTAAATACTTCTCAGTATTCATTTTTCTTTGTTTATAGTGGTAAAATTTGTAAGTGGTGGGAATTTCAGCATTGGTTAAGTGTTTTGAAAGGTCAGTCTTCTGAGTTTGTTGTAGTGAACGATTTCTGTAGCCTCTGAAGGCAGTGAGAAGACTTACCGTTGAACCACACCCATGGGTCCAAAGGCAGCAGTGTTTCCTTGTCACAAGACCAGAGGAGTTGGAAAATTCTGCAGTCAGAATCTTTATTCCAAGTTGATTCTCTCCAAACCTTTCACCAAAAGCTCTTGCCAATGTTATTCCTTACTGTAATGTTAATCTTTTACATTTGAACTTGAATGACAGTATGCTTTCAGAGTGTTAGCAAGTTGCTTTTCCTGATTAACTAAATTATTTTTTGCCATATTCAATGTGCAGCATGTAAACACAGATGCCATGAACTCTGCTCACAAAGCAGATTGCCAGCAGTTTCATGTAGTAGTAACAGCCAGATGCTTCAGAGCTGCACAAAGTCTTTGTCTTATTCATTCCCGTTTGACTTTGCAGGGTATTCTGGTTAATCATGTACAATGTTAGCATTACTATTTGCATGTAAATTTGATGAGCACTTTGTAACACTCTTCCCTGTCTGCTCTGGTTTTCCCTGGGGCTGTTACTAGTTCCACTCTGTTGCCTTCTTTGTTCATCTGTCTTGTACTTTGAATTCCCCACTTGTATTTCTGAGACAGTTACAGAAAGCAGCAACCTCCTGCCAGACCTTCCCAGGGTAGAGCCTAATCTCCCTTCAGCCCTCCTGTGGGTTTTTCCTTGATATTAAAAAAAAAAGTCTGTGTCCTACACCTCCTTAAGCCACACAGGGAGCAGGTGCCCACAGCAGGGAGCCAAGTGATGGAAGATGGGGCCTCTGCTCTTCACCTTTTCCATGATCCATGCGAGATGATCACAGCTCCCCACTGTGGCACTAGAGGCAAACTCTGTCCCAGGCCATGATGGAAGTGCCTCATGGCACTCTTTTATTTTTTTTTTCCCCAAGAGAATTCAGCAGTTGGTAGCCCAATGGTATTCCTGCAGCAAGAAATAATGTTCCACAACTCCAGGATGAAAATCAGCACTGAAACTTACTCTTACGCTGCTGAGAAACAACATGAGACAAACATTTACTTACAGCATTGCACCAGTTTTGCGTTTCCAAAGCCACTTCATTGTTCCTTGGTCCTACAATCTATCTTTAAGCAGTCTGGAATCTTGCTTCCTTAAACCTTGATGATGCTGCTTAGCTCACAGCCTGAAGAAGTAACTGTAAACTAACACCAGAACTATTACGTATTTTCCACAACTGTTTTATAACAGTACCTGGAACAAAAAATATCAGAAGTAGAGCAACCATGAAAGTTTATCCTAATTCTACATGACTTGTTTTGCCTAAGCAGTTCACATTCACTGCTCTAGCCTACCCCTAGCATCAACCAGACGTAACTCCATATTCTCATGAAACTGGAAGGAATAAGGGATAGGGAAAAAAAAAAAGAAAAACTGTATTTACTGAGACGATAGATACAAATATGTTCTGCATTTTTCGCTAGTAAGCTAATGTTAGGAACATTCCAGCAGTTTTTCCTGAACACTGTGGACCAGACTTTTTCCTTTACAACAACAGTATAAATCACTGGACTGCAGACACTGCCCATCACTAGAATGATCATCATTAGTATTGTTATAGCAGTTCCGCTTGCATGCACCTCCCGCTGTGCAGCACATAATGCTTTCAGGAAGTACACTGCTCCATCTGGCAATGAATGTATAACTGGGTGAATTAGGAATCCAGTCACTTGGAACTTTAAAGATCAAAGATATTGTTAGGGGTTAGTCCTAGGAATGACGTCTGAATAGATCTTTCTGTTGAGGGTTATTTGTCACTAAATTAAGCTAGCAACTCTCCAGGCATACAGGACTGTAAAGCATGTCAGTCAATCTTCAGCAGATGAGCAGTGATGAGGCCAACCATGTACACAGAAATCAGCAGGGAAGGTTGCAGACCCCAACAGAATGGAAGATGTAAACTGGACACAGCAAGAAGGTGGATTACAGCTGTGGGACTGCACTGTACAGCTCATCATTTTCCTGCAAGAATAAACCTAAATAATCCCTGAATAATCCTCTAAAAAAATCCTGACCTGCATTGTGGGAGATACTGTTTTGTTTCATTATGTAAGTCAACTGTACATGGTCTTTTTTTAGGAGTGAAATCAAAGCATAGCAAATACAGACACATGTTCTTCAGAGCCTACTAAGTTTTCTAGCACATCAGCATTTCTATTTCATAAATAGAAAATAGAGCTTACAGAACAGCATCATTTTCACACCAATTCTAGTACATATCACTGCCAAGCATTTTAGGAGGACCTATCATACTATCCAATGGCTGGACTGAATCTTTGTGTATTATTGTCAGCTAAAGGACACTGAAAGATGTGCAATCTGCAGGCAAATGTGATGTGCCAGAACTTACTCAGGCTTCTAGCACCATGATAAAATGGGCAAGCTTTAGCTAAACCCCATAAATCCCTCCACCCCACATTTGTAGCCACTAGGCTGCACCTAGACTGTCTTAAATGTTACAACCTACATGTTACATAACAGTAACAACAAGGGATTCAACATACAGTTGTTTCTGAAAATGCGTAACAACAATAGCTTGCATATCTACTCTGCAACTGTGGTATAATGTCCATCCCAAATATGGGGTAAGATCACAGGCATAACAACACAGCCATTGTCTTCAAAAAGGCTTTTGTTTAGAAGCATTATGGTTTTCTGTTCACATAAAACATGTTTTCAGGAAGGTCCACAGCATTCTAGAAAAATATATTGGTGCATCCTTGAAGCTTTGCATCCCTGTTGGAATTTAATTTACAGCCTGCTTACATAGTTTGTCTGTCAAATATACTGTATATCCTGATGAAACCAGAGAGTCACCAAGGTGGGACATAATCAAGAGTAAAAAGAACACCAGGTTTTGAAATAAATAATCACCTAATTTTCAAGGTACAAATTATAAAAGTAGGACAATGCTAAAATATGAGGAACAAATATAATGTAAAGGGTCGCTTGTACAAATGCAAGAGCTGACACACTAAAGCAGAATGACAATCCATCTAGACTACAGTTCCTGACAGAGGTCAGCATAGACACCAGTGTATACGTGCACAAGTCTGAATTCTGTATGCTGGTGAATGCCTAAGATGATGACTCAGTGAATCCTGAGACCTGTAGGCTACTCTAGCTTCTACACGGTAAAAACCACACACACAGACACACACAAAATCTTTAAGATCATCACCCCCGGGTAGTAATTACTGGAGCATGAAATGCTGCACATGTACATGGGGATTGTTTATCCAAATGATGCCCCCAACATATGCTAAAGGCAAACCCCAGCTGCATGAGCTGGCTATGCTGGTTTCACACTGTTTAGGAACTTCCCTAAACCAGAAAGAAGTGTAACTACTGATTGCTAACGCTAACTGGTGCAAAACTGCCAGGAGGGAAATAAATGAATTATCAAATTAATTCCTCCCTGGTGCTTTGGATACCAACTGTCCCTGGGACAAAAACTTGTAATGGACACCTCAAATCAATAAGCCTGCTACTCTGCTGACACAATTGTTCAATTTTTTCACTTAATCTCATTTTTAGTTTAGGCTTGAATCCTACACTCATGTTCACATTACCTTTACAGGATCAGGAGCCTTCAGCCAGTAACTGTCTCTCACCCTATGTTCACACCAGACTCGTTCCTGGTGGGGGCAGACGAATGCCCCAACTGTGACACAACAGAATGAGCTGACTGACCTGTATAGGTGAAGCCAATCAACGTCAAAAATCAGCCCAAATGCAGAAGTCCTTAAGAAGCCGTTGTTCATAAGCATTGTAAAAATGGTTCCTAACCACTGAAGTCTGCTCGCTGTGCATCACAGCTATGTTACTCACCTACATGGCTCTAATGAAGCATTATCACTTTTAATTCCTCCTAGTCCTGCAGAGGGAACAATACTGAAGAAACATGGAAGATCTTCATCACCACATACACTTTAACACCATTCTACTGTTACTACCACAGTGTGTGTGTAATACCACAAATGTTATGTCAAACACCAATGTCACGTAGCTGGCGTAGATTTTGCCACCTCCCCAAACCATCTTAATATTATCTTTCTCTTTTACAGTCACAAGTTAAGAAGGCAAGAAGTTCTTCTGCACCTCAGTTGGGTTCTTAAAGGTGGCTGTAGTCTTGCTTACACACAGTTATTAGAAATCCATCACAAAACAGCAGCCCACAAGATGCTACTGTTGAGAGACCTAACTGTCACGTCATACTCAGTTACCTCAGTATTTGCCTGATGCAGCTACTGGAAATAACAAGAAAGAATAGCAGGATTAGTCACAGTCCCAGGAGCTGTGGCTTAAACCCAGACCTCCTTCTGTTTCAGCTGATAATTTTCAACAACTTCAAACCCTGTTTAATCTTATTGCATCATTTTAAACTCAGTGATAACATGCGGGTGCAAACACCACAAGTTATATGTTGGTTGTGAAGCAAAATACTGATCAGGTGTACAGGGCTGAAATTTTTGAGACTCCAGCATGAGCCTTATAAACATTATTAACTCAGGTGCAACTTACACAGAGAATGTTAAGGCCTGTTAACTCAACTTCAGGTGCGCTCTAAAAATTGGGAGTAGGATACAATGAACAACTACATTTTTCCAGTACTCAGAAACAAACAAGCACTGTTCAATAGAAATGCAGAATAAGGATTTCAAGTCTAGCAGATACTATCACATTTATCTGCCAGTATCCTGCAGTGTACATCAAATCCCCATGTAAGACATGTTGCAAATCTTGGTAATCAGGTATCAAAAGCAAAAGCTTCTGCATGATCAAACTGACATTCAACCAATCTGAATAGAAGTAAGATATCCTAGAATTCTGCCTTCCACACATGTAAGAAGTTATAGACATACACTACAAAAATAATCATTAGTGCCTATACTATTACAACACTAATTGCTCAACAATTGTTCTGATTTGTTTGGATTCACTAGCAATGCAAAATGTTAGGCTGTAACTCCTCTGTAAAAGTATTATTAATCCTTGCACTACACAAACTTCGTTAGAATGGCTCTTTTTTCACTGCCAGGATACCTTCAGTGCAATGTAAAGGCAATGTAAGTTACATCTCTTAAATCTCTTACAAAATAAAACAGATTACAGCAAGACAGTATAGTAACAGTATTACATAAGCTGAGTTCCTTCTATTCAGTAACATTTTCTAATGATAATCCATGCATGAAGGCAGAATATTAACAGAGCAGTTAAGACTTTCATGATGAGACTGCAGGTACCATATGTTACCAAGAAACCACAGCTTAAAGTCAATTAGAATATGCAGAAGTAGTTATACTCCTGATTGTCAGAGCTTCTATATGCATCCACTCTTCATCCATCTTTAAAGTTACTGAGTTCAACTCACAGCCAAACTAATCATGGTACTCCCTCATGCTACAGACAGTTCACCTAAGCTAAGTAAGCTTGGCTCAGCTGCTTTGTCAGCTCTTTTTTTTGTAAAATAGACTTCTTCTCAGAGTCCAATCTCTGTTACTGGTCAGGATCTTTCAACTATCATATCCAGTAGAAAACATTTTCAGCAACTCTCACAAATTGCTAGATGTGGCTGAAACAATAGAAAAGGAACAAAGTATAGCTTAGAAAAATCAGAAGCCACATTGCATGTATTAGTTAAGTGCAAGGCATGTTGAGTACTTACTAATATTTTAAAATATCTAGCTTAGAAATCTCTCCTCTTTACATATACCACCATCTTACCAGTCACTTGAGGCTATAATCTAGTCATCATCAACACGGACTTCCCTATAGGCTTTCCTATCCCCGCTGAATATTAACTCTCCAGTTTCCCAACTTATTCAAATCTGTTCTTACATTTAAAGGAGAGAATAGCTTGTTACTCCAAGTGTACCATTACATGACATTTGGGTTTTCAGCAGATACAGCAGACAACTTGAGGAAAAGTAACATCTATATGATGTTTAACCCACAAAACACTATCAGCACAAAATTTCAGAGGTGGCAATACACTGAACTTCCCCCCACACTCCAAGCAAATCAATACAATAAGATATGCAAGTATTGATTTGGCATTTCAAGTCTTGAGCTGTGACCATTTTAAACTGAATGTTCTTCTTTGGTCACATACATTAAATGTGCACTACAAATTACATGAAATTCTCACTGGTTAAATTTCCTAAGAGACACAACCAGAGACTCAGAAGACTTTAACAATAAAAACAACAAACATGTAATAATGCAGAGTACCTTCTAGAGCTTTAGAACCAGTATTACTTTAAAACCATAGCTAGAAGCTTTTCTTATGTACACCACTAGATTAATAAAATACATAGCATCACCATCTCCCAAAAGGGTTTTGTTTGCTTTTTTAATGTTAGAATTTCCTAATTTTAAAACACGGCAAAGCCCTTAAAGCACAAGATTAACAATTATGAAAATATTTCTAAAAATCTGTTGCAAACATTATGAAAAAAATCTCACTAGAACCCACCACTGCATTGAGTCAAGTTATTTCAGAGCTTAAAGTGACAGAACCTGAACATTCCCTTAGATTTTTAAAAATAAAAAAGCTCAGTAGAAACACAGGCATCTGTTTTCATTTCTCTATTGTCCAAAATATTTGGAATGGAAATACAAAGCCATTTTCCTTGAGCAAAACTACAGATATGAATCCATAATGGCATAATTACTGTATGGTTACAGAGAAGTTCAACCTGATGAGAAACATCAGCACAACTATTCTCAGTTTCTAGCAGTTAATGACAAATTAGGAAAACCATAACCAAACTCCTTACCAAGACAAAATAATCACACCGAGTCCAGAATTGAACACGTTAGTCATGAAGACTACTACAACCTTACAAGATAGATACTTCCATTTAGACTCTGCTATAATCAAGAACACATTTTGCTCATCTTTCCATCCTCAGTCAGAGTTTGGAGATGCAGGTATGCCAGTATTTCCTGACTGGAAGTGTGCTGGGAGCATACCTTGCACATATATTTCCACAGCCATGTCACATGGCTGTTTATCACTTCATTAGCCTTACTTTGCACTTGAAAGACACTGCTTTAGTAGGGATCTTATTTTTTAAGCACCAAGTATGTCTGTTAGAGGGGAAAAGGCAGACTGTCTAGAACATCTAAGCAAAACACGAAGTCACTTTGTAAGACAGAAACCAGTAGGAAGTATTTCATAGGCAAGGGCTACAATGGCTTAAAGGAAGTATTTAACTGGACTAGCCTATCTGAATCACAAAACAAGTAACATATTTATTGATTTCTAAGAAAAACCCAGCATTGCATTTATTGACTCAACAGCTCACAGAAGTCTAGCAAACTACTCTGTACAATTTGGTTTTTACCTTTTATAGGGCAATTACATTCACCATTGTCATTTCAAACCTCAAATTCACATAGGTCTAGTTTTTCTACCTTACTACCACAATTCAATGAATGCCCTTTTTTAGCTACTTCAATGCTGAAAGTATAGTTTACTGATAAAGTACTTGTAAATCGAGACAAGTGCTCTGGAATTGTTACTCTAAAGTTCTTGCACCTGACTTCAGCCATGTCATGCTTACATCAGTCTGCTGTCTTACCTCAAACCACAGAAGTTTTATGGCTTGAACAAGTTCCTCCAGTTTCCCAACAGCAATAAATCACACCACGACAAACATGTTTGGCAAGTCAGACACAGACCCACCTTTTCCGATGCACATGGAGAGCTTTTCCGTGGCTATAGCAAATATATGTCCTGAATTTTATCCTGGACAAGACACAGTGAATTTCTACTTCCTGAAGTATGTGCTCTAGAAACAAGGAAAGCCAGTGGCTGCGTGCTCTTCTAGCTTACCTTCTGTTACGCAAGTGCTCAGATCTATCATTAACATCAATCACTCACAAACATGAAATTAGTTCTCACCCCTGGAAACTCTAGCTATACAAAGGTCAGAGTAGAATTTTAAAAGTCTTTCTTGTGCCCTAAAAAGTTATCTTTTTCTCTGGAACACAACAAAAAACCCAAAAGGCAGTAGAAATAATACATTCCTGAAATATTCAACTTATCAGTTAATATATCTGAAGCTGGTAAATACAGACTCAATTAAGAGCCATTATCAATTCTATTAAGGCTTGTCCCCTTTTCTATACTTCATTCCCCCACATAACTGATGTTTTCAGATAAGTAAAATTAAAATGGTATTGTTTAACCCATTAAACAGTTATGCCCTGCAAATACTTATTAAACACTCACTGAAGATAAAAATTTAACTCACATGTTAACTCATGGTCCCAAGAAGGCCATGAAAAACAGCAGCATGCAATTGGCAAGTTCCTGCTCAACTTGCATGTTTTATGTCATATTAAGGTACCACTAACTGTTGCTAAATTCAATTCTACTTCTTAAATTCAGTGACTTACAGCCTACCTAGCTCTAATCCGTAAACACCAGAAATTCACCAATTAACTTCAAAATGCTTCATTATACACAGCAAGTTTTTTTTCCAAGAGCCAGCTTTTTAACACAGCAAAACGAAAATGCTCTGCCGAAAAGCAAAACCTTTTAAGATTAGTATTTAGGGCCTTTTTTTTTTCCTGATTTTCTGACAAAAAGTCACACCAGAAACTTTCTTTTGTATTTTTATTGTATGCCAAAGTTCATTAAAGATGAGTGTTTGCTTGTATACAAGTTACTCAAAAAATGTGTCTAGGCAGAAATTTGTTAGCAATCTGACTTATTTCAAAGCATAGGTGTGCTCAGTCGGGCCACAAAAATAATATTGTGTACAAGCAGTAACTAAGGAGCTGCAGATTCAAGGAGTTTCCAAACATCACAGATCTTGAGATCTCATCAGGAAATAAAATCAAGGCAGTCACAATATAAAATAGCAGCTCCATGTAGCTTTTTCAAGTTTTAACTTTATTCACAAAGTGTCAGTTCAGTTTGCCTCATTCTTTGAAGCTTCATCGAAGTTTTCAACAAGATCTACAAAAAGAAGATTGTTGGAATTAAAGTTTGACCCACTTCCCCTCTGCCAAACATTCTGGGTTTAAATTTTTTTCTGAAGTTCTATTTCATATCAGATTTTTACACCATAAAAATTTTCTGCTTGTAAAATAGAGACCAAATCACTTTTAAGAGCTTCAAGTCTCATTCTCCTTGCTGAACCAAGGATGTTTTGGATGGTTCATTAAAAAGCACAATTCTAAAAGCATTTAACTTCACCACAACCACAACTGGGCAAAGTGATACTGGCAAGGTAGCTTCTTACATAATATTAAATAATGATCTTAGGCACCATAGCTATTACTTCAACATAGGACCAAAATGCTAGCTCTAATTGCTAAGTCTCTCATGGTATCTGAAATGAATGAAGTAATCTGCCCACAGAAATTCTGTGACAGCAAGTGACTAGACAATACTCTTACCATCCCTGGCATGATCTTATACCATGCATAAGACCTCAGCAAAATTCACTTCCTTTTCCTCCGCTGCATGCTTGTTCTTACCTGGAACTTCATCATCATCATCTTCACCAGTAGCAAGTGGTGCTTTTCCATCCACAGCTGCAAGAACAAGTAATTAAAAAGCTTCATTCAAGCTCACCATAAGCATTTTGATTTATTGTTTAGCATTGTGTTTTTGAAAACATTACCAAAGATTCTGAGCTAAGCTGCAATGCTTTATCCAGTTCGGTGAATAAAAATCTTCCATCTAACATAGGAAGTTCGCATTCCCTTTGTTACTGATAACGCTCAAACAGCCCAGTGGTGAAATCAGAAGACGCATGCTGAACAGCTTACTAGTTGACATCTTGTATCTAGGTATATTGAATGCCCCGCATGGTAATAATTTTTAAATACAAATTCAGAGACTGATTTAATAAATTTTTCCTAAAAGTAGGTTAGTTTATGGACTACCACATGGCTCTTAAATTTACATATTTTACATCGTCAAGTTTTCAGGAATAGAAAGGATCTTCTTATCCACCACATTCCAAGAAAACTGAGGTGTAATTGTGGAGTTACAGGCAGACACACAACTAGAAGTACTTAAAAGATATTACTGTTCCCTGGCAAAGTCACGGGAGTATGGAACTGGATGCACAATTCTACACTTCTTAAGTGGTTTAGGTGACCTAGTGTTCTGGGCACATGTTTGCTCTCTCAGTAATTTATTCAGCCATTCCCACTGTATTTGACAGAGGCAGCAAGACTTAACCGTAGCCAGTGTAGCAGACCAGTGAGCACCTGCTGAATTCGGCAGGAGTACAATGCTAAGAATAGATATCTCAGGTGCCTGGGTGCATGTGCCATTACTCTACTACTACTCTAACCTGTACTATCAAGGTTGTCTCATACTCTACTCATTCAGTTTTATTCTAATTAATTCTTCTCAGTTTTCAAGAAAAGCATGAGTAAAAAGATGGATTCTTACTAGACCTGTACATTAATTTCTAGAAAACCAGAACTGACAAAAGCATAAACTTTGTTTTGAAAGGGCTTGGGACAAGGACATCACTACCTTCATTTATTTTTTTAAGCAGCAGAAAGTTGTTAAATTTTAAGTGCATCTTAATGTTAAATACGACATTTCAAAAGCAAACCATGTTATTTCCTCCTAAATTACCTGCATTCTCTCTCATCACCAAGACCAGTCTATGTTTTACTTTAGCACCTGCAGTCATCACAGATGCTTCCCTCACTGATGTTAGGCTTCCAAATCTAGCTGACAATGCTAAATAGAAAATTTTGTGCAACAAGTCTGGCATCCACTCTAAGTGGAAAGAAATAGCCGTTTACTAGATCATAAAAAGAAATCACTTTAAACAATCCTCCCTCTTACTAAAACTGCATAATTTAGCTTAGATTATAACCACATTGTTATGAGAACACAGAACTTTGGCAATCATTTTAAATCCTGCAAGCACTTTTTTCTTTCAAGCCCTACTATTATCACAAGGAAGTCACACAGCTGACCTCAGGAAGAAAGGATTTGAGGAACACGGTAAACAACACTTTACCCCACATCCTGAAGACTACTTCTAGCAGAAATTTTTTCAGTGGGAAGTTAACAGGAGGGAAATATCATCAACTTTAGGAATGTAAATAGAGGCTGTTTTGTTGGCAGCAAGGCAGAGGAAGAAAAAACAAAACCAACTTAGAACTACCAAAAACTGGATGCAATTATATTCTCCCATTTTTCCCACATTTAGGCTATTCCACATCTTGGAAGGAACGGGCTCAAGATACTTTAGAAAGTAGGAAGACTGTACACGAAGCATCTTTTTCGAATACTAGATATGTAAGTCCCTCCTCTACTTTTCCCAGTTTTAGAAAGAACAAATGTTCATGTTCTTTTTGCTATTTTAAGGATGGAACAGGAAGCTGGTGTATCTAGTTTAATGCTCATGTCAACCCTGTTCTCTACACTATTCTACACATACTGAAATTATAATGTACTTCCTTATAAATACTGTGTAATTCCTTCCTAGTTATCAAAAAGCCCATGTGAGAAATACCTTCACCACACCTGTGAGGCAGAAAAGCAGTTGCAAGATATCTGTTAAGTCCATTCAGTGTCAAAAAAGACAAACTCAAAGCTTATCTTTCTTTAAAACCTAACTCTTACAGAGTAATTCATTCACCTAGCTTTAATGAGCAAGATATGTCAAAATATGGTAGCCACATCAAGAAGGAAACTACCAGAAAATCAAGTCTGGCTACAGCTGTCCAGTGCTAGCCAAGCTACAAGACATGCTAACAGGTGACTTTGCTTTACGGAGTCATTCTTGCCATCGGATTTGAGCTATAAATAAAATCGATTCTAAAGAGTTCAGTTTCTTCATAAGCATTTTATAACATGCTTGCAGACAACAAAAGTGCACGGAATGTCACTGCTGCTATACAAATAAGCCTCACGTCAGCTGCCAACATGAAACACGTTCAGGTTTCAACTTACATTGCTTGGGTAAGGCTTCTGCCAATCTCCTCAGGCTGGTCAGACTGTCAGCTCCGAGCTGGTTTAGGATGCTAGGCAGCATTTCTGTCAGCTGCTTTGTCTCAGCATGGCCAGTGATAGTAAAAGTGTTAGCAGCCAGGGATGCCTGAACTTTAGGGTTATTGAAGTGAATGACTGTTCCTTGATTGGTAAACATGTTTACCTGTAAGAAAAAAAACCCCAGTATTTGAAGCAGTTTAGCAGGATTTTTCAATTTAACAGGAAATTGAAGCTCTTAAGGCTCCACGAAGACCTACTGATAATTTACAGATAAGTTTAAGACCTATGTTACTTACAGAAAATTGATTTTAATACATTTTCTATTTATACATATAACTTATTCTTTTCCTTTGAAGCAATTACCTCTTCAATTCCAGAAATATTGTTGACTCCCAGTTTCTTCAATGAAAACTGAAGTTTTTTGTCATCTGCTGTAGCTGTTCTGTGAACAACCTTCTTCTTTCTGCGGGCAGTACCCTTTGCAAAAAAAAAAATAAAATTACAAGCTAAAACTTAAGTAGTTCTCACAAGCTCTAATCCTCAGGGCTGTATAACTACTTTACAACATCTACAAATCAACTTAACATACAAAGTTCTACTCTTGTTTTTCAGTGTATGCAACCCTGCCCCCCAACTGCACTGCAGCAGTCTTTCTCTTGCACTAAGGCAAGGTTTGCACCTGTGTGAGAAGCATGAGGTTTTAGGAAGCAATGTAGCACAGAATATTTATTCCACAAATCTCATGGTATACTGCACCATCTTAGAAAAAAGAAATTTTAAGCTTACCCTTGTTAACCCAAGTTACCACAGACATAAAACTGAAAAATGAACAGTTTTCGATATTTCCAAAGGTTATTAGTTTATCCTTAGATCATCTTTCCTAAATTGTAGCCAAATTTTGGTAATAATCAGAACTCACACAGCTATGAACACAGCATTAACAAATGAATATGAGAAAACTCAAAATACAACATTTTTGTTCTAAATAGCCATCTCTCATGTGATGGACTGACATATTACAAGAACATCTATTTTTCAAAAATATTTTATAAATACATTTTTAAAAAATACTTCTACATAGTGTTCCAGACCAAGCCTGTTTAGAAACAGAACAAGCAAAGGTTAAGTTCTGCTACAGACCAAGAGCTCTAGATTTCTCCAGGAAAATAACTGTCCCACATTAGAAGATACCTATTCCTATAAAAAAGCAGAAAATGTCATTCTATACTTCCCTGCACAATCATAAAGGTTCAAGAAAATCTGACATAAAATGTCTATGAACAAGTGAAACCAAGCTCCTTTTTGACATACTGTAACTACTAATCTAGAGTCCTCCTACTCCAGCTGCTTATCTGCCACATGCTACTAATAAGAGAATGTGTTGCTGCCCAGCCGTATAAACAGCTGCAATACCTTTTCAGTTAACTGTCAGAAGCTAGAAAGCTGGCTGGACACTAACAATTCTAACATAATTCTGTTACCAACAAGGAGGAATATTAATGACAAATTCATATGAAACTAACTTGGAAGACTACAGCCCAAAGGTTTATGTTTTTGTCTATAAAGCTTGATATTCATTCCCTGCTACTGTCAGGTTAGCACTCACAGTGGTTCGGAAACTACTAAAAATAACATAAATGGTTCCTTTTAGTGCCTTCTCTACCCCAGAATTGAGCCAGATAAGGCACATGCTAAGTCCCTCTGGACAAAAGAACTCTCAGTAAATTTCAGAACATGATGTCTTGAATCAAGTGATATATAAGACTATGTACCTCCTTCACACCCATCTCAACTAACATGGCAACAATGCCACGAAGAATCCCGGGAATAATTTCCCATCATAAAAAAAAATTTTAAAAGGCCAGTTCAGGCATGCCAAGTATTTCACAGGCAAATTTTAAAACTAAATGACTGTTCTAAGCTTTGCTTAATGTCTCTAAATGCCCTATACTGACCAGCGAGCTGCAAGAGCTGTAAACAGAATGCATGCTCTTACATGATGAACATTAAAAGCCCCTATAGTCAACAAACACACACTGGTTAATATGAACACAATAAGCAGTATAATACAGGAGTTCTCTAATTAACCAGTAACACATACAAAAAATATGCAAAAATTACCAAGGTAGTTAGTTACTACAGAAACTCTGATTTAAGGCTGCCAGCAATTGGCAAAAAAAAAAAAAATCAAGCCAGGAATGAACCCTGTCAGCAAGAGTTCTGTTGAATAATTTCTATTCTAGAATACTGTGTATACTCCCTCAGGTATAAAAAAGTACTGACAAACTCCTGAATTAAAACTGACAGTGCAATTACAATCTTTACAGCCACATGACTATATTAAACATACTTTTCTCAGAGTATAAGTAAACACACAGCTACATATATTCAGATGTCATAACAAAATAAAAAGGTTCTGATTATATTAGTCTCCAATTACAGAAGTATGACAAGTACAGGATTTCCAACTTTGTGCTGAAAGGCAAAAAAACTGTCTTGAGCATCCTAAGTATTTCTGACAAGTCTGTAACACAACCCTCTATGATCTGTTATGAAAACTATTCCAAAGATCACCTGCTGTAAGGCCTACTCACTTCAAATCCCATGCATTTTCTAAAATAGCCCATACAATAATCATAGAATCGTTGGAAAGGGACTACAAAGATCATCCAGTTGCAACCCTCCTGCCGTGGGCAGGGACACCTTTAACTACACTACAGGTGGTTCAGAGTCCCATCCAACCCAGCTTTGAACACCCTCAGGGAGGGGGCATTCACAGCTTCTCTGGGCAACCTGTTCCAGTTCCTTACCACCATCACAATAAAGAATTTTTTCGTAATACCGAATTCTAAACCTACTTTCAAGTTAAACCCATTGCCCCTTGTGCTGTCACTACTTGTTCTTGTAAATACTCTTGACACATCTTTCCTGTAGACTCCCTTTCAGTACTGGGAAGCTGAAATTAGGTCACCCCAAAGCCTTCTCTTTTGCAGGCTAAACAGTCCCAATTCTCTCAGACTTTTCTGACAGGAGAGGAGTTCCACTGCTCTGATCAACTCGCTATCCCTTCTCGGGACTCACTCCAACAGGTCCATGTCGTTCCTGTGCTGAGAACCCCTGCTGGACAAAACACTGCAGGTGGGGTCTCACCAGAGCAGAGGGGCAGAATCCCCTCCCTCTCCCTGCTGGCCATGCTGCTTTGGATGCAGCCCAGGACACGTCTGGCTCTCTGGGCTGTGAGTGTACATTGCTGGGTTATCTCCAGCCTCTCATACACTAGCACCCCCAAGTCCTTCTCAGCAGAGGTGCTCTCATCTGTTCATCCCCCAGCCTGTACTGACACCGGGGGTTGCCCCGACCCAGGTGGAGACCTTGCACTTGACCTTGCTGATAACGAGATTTCCACAGGCGCTAATTCACGATGTTAAGTCTGCTGTAACATAATACACACAAAGAGAAATAGCCGGAGGTTCAGCTACCACATACAGCACCTACAGAAGTTACTCCAGAGAGCACTGGAGCAGCACAGCTCCAGGAGCACAGTCCAGCTAAACTGAGAGCACTCAGGGCTGTTCCCCGCCCCCGTTTCCAGGATCCCTTGTTCAAGGCCCCGTATNCCCGTATGCGTGCAGGGACACGCAATCCCGATGGCAGGGCGAAGAGGCGGCTCCTACCTTGCCACCAATGCGCACTTGGGCCTGCAGCTTGGCCAGCTTCTCCTGGTTCATGATGGTCTCTTTCATCTGCGGAAATAACAGGAACGCCCGGAGCAGGCGGGTATGGGAACACAGGTGGGGGCAAGTGGGCACAGGAGGCTCCGCAACCGCCCCTCACCACACACCCACACGCGCCCGCCGCGGCAGGCAGGCACC
>VZRJ01002429.1:213-13542 GCA_013397565.1 Ptilonorhynchus violaceus
ATAAATTGTCTACACCTGGTGAGCTCACACAATGCTTGTTCTACCAAAACCACTGGCCTGTGGAACTGCACAATGCCCATTGTGTAAGAAGGAGAACTGGAAGTTCACCAGCCCCAGTGCCCTGCCAACTCAGCCGGGTCGACTGGAACATTGGGATGTATGACCATCAGGGACCACCAGAGAGACCTCCAGGACAGAAGAGCGCATGTGTAAAGGGGAGGGGAAATACGCTAATGATTTTGAGGAAATAATTGTCATATGTATGTTTATTCTGAGACAATCAATGAATATGTATGAAAAATACAGTATACAAACAGGAACGTTCCAGCACCCAGCATGCATGGATTTGGGAGGGGCTATTCCCCCATGCATCTGGCTGAATAAAGAATGCCTGCTTCTTAGTGCTACATTGGTGTTGAGGAGTTTTTTATTTTATCCAATTTTTGGTAACAGTACAGTGCTGTGTTTTGGATCCCATATGAGAATAATACTGATAACACTGATGTTTTAGTTGACGCCAAATCGTTCAGTTTAAGACATTTCAGTATCCCGTGCTCTGCCAGTGATAAGGTGCATAAGAGGCTTGGGGGGAGCATGGCCAAGAGAGCTGACCCGAACTGGCCAAAGAGATATTCCCTATCAACATGCCCAGGATATGAACTGGGGAGAGCTGGCTGGGAGGGGCAATTGCTGCTGGGGCATGGGCTGGGCAGCTGTCAGCTGGTGGTAAGCAACTGTATTGCGTATCACTTACCTTTCTGGGGTTTTATTCCTGTCTCCCTTTCATTATGATTATTACTGTCATCAGTGTCATTAGTATTCTTACTATATTCTTTTCTTGTTTCAATTGTTAAATTCATCTTAACCCAAAGTTTTGCTTTTTTCCCTCCAATTCTCCTCTCCAGCAGAGAAGGGAAGCGGTAGGGCACGAGTGAGTGAGTGAGCGGCTATGTGGTACTTAGTTGCCAGCCGGGGTTCAACCACTTAACTTAGATATTTGTCTCTCACAGCACATAAATTGGATACACACAACTTCCCTTTGGATGCAATTCTGAGTAGGGGCTATCTGCTAGAATATCAATTTATAGCAGAGCTCGTAATCCATTTCTGCTTTACGCAATACATATGCAAAAATACAAGAGAAAGAATTGTCTTTGTTAAATGACAGACTCTGACTTTCATTTAAAGGATTGATAAATAATAGGGACAAACAGGATGGAAGCCCATTTTCCAATGTAAACTCAAGCAAAGCTCTCTATGCCCTATGGATCTATCCAGTAGAACCTGTTTAGGGCTGGCATAGCATAGTGTTAGCACAGCATGGAACAGAGTGGGGCTTATTTCTGTACCCAGCTATGTTCTCCTGATTTTGGTACAAATGTCATCAGACTGTAATCAATCATGATCTCAAAGAGGTACTACACAGTGGGTGAGAACTCCTTTACAGCAGCAGAATCACAGCTCTCCCTACCCCTTCTCCTATATCTGTTTCACTGTTAGAACAGCAGCGAGGAAAGAAGGGAAGGTCAAACGCAAATCTTCAGCCTTTCTACAAACTTCTGTAGCAGAAGTTCCAATTGGCCAACCGTCAGACTATACCTAATTTGTGTTAAAGCCATCAGGAATAGGGATGTGCTTGATAATCTGATTATTACTCAAGGTTTTTCCATACAACCTTTTTTTTTTTAAACACACTTTTCTGAAAAAACAGGTACTCTCTTACCCTGAGATGCCTTTCCGTTCGAGCAGTATCTCTCAATTGCTTCTTTAACATTATGGCTACTTTTAAGAAGTTCATACAGTGCCTATAAAATACAAAAAGTTTTTAGAAAGAGTCAAAGTTTTCTAATATCCAATCTAGACCTCCAAAACTAGTCTTCCAGTGAGCATATCTAATATAAAAAAAAAAGGATTTATCTTTTACACATGATGAAAATTTAAAAATAACAACCAAAAGCAAAACCATCCAAAAGCTGAGGCAAGATTTAATTTAAAAAATGTAAAACACTATATGCAATTATTAAAAACGCTGAATTTGTCAAAAGTATGACAATCAGAAGCATCACAGATCACAACATTGCCAACATTCAAATACTCATGATTTTTAAGCATGTGCTTAAAAATTACAAGTAAGATCTTGACCCAGTAATATCCAACTAAAGAATGAAGAAATTGAGTAGTGGTGTCTTTATAACACAAGGCAGAGAAAGAGACCACATGTTAATTACAAAATGCTATGCCACAAATGGAACGTACTTGTTCATTGTCCCGTGTGTGTAGTCCTTCAGGAATTCTGCCAATCATATTTTCATTTCCTGCTCTTAAGGAAGTTTCAAAAAGGTATTCTTTAACTTTACTTTCCGAGATCACATCAGGTTTCCAAAGTAAATGGTCTTCATTTTCATAAGCTGATAAAACAGAAATCCATTAATGCCAGGTGTGATATTTTTAAGGCTGTAACATTAAAAGCTATTTCACAAATACAAAGAACCAGAACACAGAATTAATCAAATCAAGCACAATCATACCATTTTTAAACTGCAGCTCACTTTGGCTATTTAGTAATTTTCAACTAAAATTTGCCAAAAATTACTTAACAGAATGGCAATCTGTATCACAATGTGGTAATTTGTATTTCCATTCAGTAGCAACTGAATGTTGTTAAGAACGTGGTGTGTTGAATGCTTTACAGCTAATTAGGATGTACAGTCCTCCACAGTACACTGAAATTACGCCTGCAACTCTCAGCTCATTTCAAGGACAATATATTGGAAACGCACACAAGTTGACCTGAATCTTGGTCAGTCTGTGCATATGTTTCAACATTACATTAAACTATAAAACCTTTACTTTGATCAATAGATGTGAATACCACCGCACATCATATTTCATGTACTCCCTTGGCAATATAAAATTATTCAATTCAAACACAGAATCATAATTCTGTGTTACAGAATTCATAATGCTGTGTTACAGCAGAAAATATGGAGGTGCTCAAAGCTCTCCTAAAACTGCAAGGGACAACATTAGGCTAAGGTGAGGATTGAAATGACACCTCTGAAAGTTCTTTTATGGCTTAACAACATGGAAAGCTTTCATACAGACACATTACAAGTGTAAAGTTTATAGGAGAGCAGAACTGCCTTCTAGGACAATTCTGGTAGCCGGGACTACCCAGCACAAATGTAAGCCTCTGCTTGCCATCACTAGCTCTTCAGGGAGTACAGAAAAGGCTTTCACAGAATCTTCCACCCCTGCAACTGGGTCCAACCCTCCAGAGTACTGCTGACACTCCCCTTCAGCTTTCTTTATCCACCAAGACGACGCAGCACTTTGTGCTGGAGTCCATGATTAATAACCTCAAAAGGAGCTCCTTGAGCTCTTTGGTTTGGGAGCTACCCCTTTGCTCTTGGCCACACCATCAGACATGACTCACTGATTCTCTCTAGTACCAGCTCACTACAGAGAAAATTGTCAGATCAACTCCACCTCGGACATTTTCTGCTTATTGGCATTTTCTTAGTTCTTGGCTGAGGAGAAGTCAAGATGTGTAAATAGTAAAAGAACTACGCACATAAATCCAGTCCTTACTCCTCCGTTTGTCACAACCCACTAGCATCATGCTTGAGTCTTAAAAAACTGGAGGCTTCCCTAGATCTTAAGGAACACAAGAGATGTTCACTTCCTAATTCTTCCAGCTACATCCATACCAAACATTCTTCTCTATTGCAAAGGATTATTCTTCAGAAGAGCAGGTGGCAATGTTGAAAAGACTCAATACAATTCACTCAAATATTTAATATTTAATATCCCCATTAAATGTTATAGTAACAGAACACAAGCACCTTGCAAAATATCAAAAATTTACAGAAAAAACCAGAATGCCCTTCATTTATTAGCATATCACTCTACCCATTTCTGAATTTCATAGCTGTTTCACCCATGATCAAATTTTTTGTATTGTCTTTTTAATTCCACAGCTATATATGCTATGTTTCTAAAGAAACAAAGTAAAACTCTATTAAATAAAGTTCTTTTTTCCACTCCAGCACAACTGCAGTTTTTAACCTAAATTTGCACTAGAGTAACATCATACTTAAAACATCACATTTATACAAGACAGTATATCAGGACCTATATCAAGGAAATTTAAAATAGTTTATTGCTTTGTTTTCCGAATCAATTTTGTAACTCACAGGGTTTTACTTGCCAAAAAAACAAGCAAGGAAAAATACTGTTTTGAACATCTTCAGTGTAAACTAAGTTACATTCTCATAGCCCTAGTTATGATTCTCCAATGACAGTACTTCCTTCTTGACCTACAGTTAGTTAACTCCTAATACTACCAGTTACTTCAGAATTAATCCTTCGATTTCATCTTGAGAATGTCCTCTCCAAGTTGAAGAGTCACACTTGTAAGATAAAAGTGTATGGTTCTGTTACTTCAATTTTCTAGTGCCTTTTTTTTAATGGTCACCAAGAGTTTAGCTAATTAATTGAATTGACATTATAAATTTAAATAGCATTTTTCCACCAAGTGCTACATAGAAACATAAAATAAGAAGTAAAGCAGTCAGAAGAATTTACCCTTTTCATCACCACTGCATCTGCCAAGATAAGTTGGAATTTCAGCTTGGTACTGTGAACCAACCATTATTTCCTGAAAATGTAATAAAAATGAAGAGAAAAAGTTATTAACAATATTTTGCGTATGGAAGTATTAAAAATGACATTAACCTGGCATGTTACGGAGAATTCCAGAATTAAGGTACTATTTTAGATACATACTAAAAATCTTAACGGATTTTTCTTATCAGCAAAGGGTTTTTTTCAACTTTTAAAAAATATAATTATTACCTTTCTCAAATCTTCAGATGAATTACCATTGTCTGTCTCTACATCTTCACCATCAGATTCCTTATCTCCATCACATGTGGTGTTTGCTTCAGACATAAAGAAGTTTGGTTTTAGCTATGAAGAATTTTCAGTTCAAGCACAGAACTACAAAATATCATTTACTTTCGAAAGGAGAACCTGCTTTTATTCAGGGAGACACTTATTGTGAGTCTGTTGATCCACATTTCTATCAGAATCAAACTAGAATGAAGTCAGAACGCACTGGTACTTGTATACTGCAGAACTGAAACATTTATCATCACTGCAACTGACACAAACTACTGTATTTCCAACAGTCAAAAGGAAATGAGATCTTTTGTTGTTGTTGTTGATTTTCTCAATAAATGCTTATACCTTAGAGAAAAAACAGAAAACTTTCAGGGCTATTACACAGCCTCAGGTTAATCACAAAGAGAGTAATGCTGAAGGCATGCCTTTATTACCTACTAAAACCTTTCATCAGAAGTTTTAATGGGCATTCAAAACATTCCTTTAAACCAGGCTGCCTTAGCATGGAATGAAGATACAGGAGAGACACACAAAATGGAATAAGTTAAAGATAGCAAAAGACTGATTTTTCCTCTTTAATTTTTTTTCCCTCCCCTTAGGAAGAAATACAGCAGAGCCCTCCAAGCAATTCAAATACATTACTCTATAGAACAACTCATATTTTAGAATCTGGAACGCTGTGGTACTGGGTTCTGAAGTAATACTATTTTTATAGTTGTATAATCCCCAGCAGAATGGAATCTACAGTTCTGACATGATTACAGCTATTTTGTATTCTCCAACTTCAGAAAAAACACATACTTGTAAATTGGGCTGAAATTTTACCTTCACCACAACTAAAAAGAATCATGAACATCAGACACAATATCCAAAACTGCATGGACTGAGGCTCTTCTTCTGTAGTCATTACTACAATCACCAGTCTATCTCCTTTTGGTTTTACAAGTAGCAAGCAAGGAGCTAACCTGAATGCATGGAACAACAATACGCCTGGACAATCACAGGCAGTTATTTTGCCCAATTAATGTAAACTTAACAAAATAGCCTATGTTATGTATTAGACATCCTTATCTTAAAACTTAATGTTATCTTAGAATCTGGGAAATGGACAGAGATCAGAAAAAAGATGAAACTGTCAACAGCACAGATAACTGACATTTCCTTCCCTGAAATGGTGGATATTTGACTTTAAAATGTACAGCTTAATGTTCTAACAAAGTAACATTTTGAAAGAAAACCATGACAGTTGAGAACAAAGACGATTGTTTCTTAATCCTCAGTACAGATGAGGGGCTAAATACTTTTTTTCTATGAAGCTGCCACACATTAAATGTCATATTCATTAACAGTTCACAAGTGCCAGCATGTTTTGGAGTCTCACTTAAAAAGGGGCATTATAATTTCTAAGATTTTTGTATCTCTCTTTCAATAAAAATGTCTTACATATATCACACAGCAGCATGCAAAGGGCTATGATTGCTGGTGACTGAGGCAGCACATTCCCTTTATCCCTCCCCTCCTCTAGAGGAATGAAGTCCCCCATGGAATAGCTTAAGGTACTTGCCAAATTAAAACTGTGATAAACATATTCTACATTACTCTAACTTTAGGACACCAGTGAACAAATGAGATGTAACAGGCAATGAAGAATATCTCATCCAGGTTGGATAACTGAACCACTGGTTCTCAGATCTTTCCCATCATAGCTCCATGGACAGTGAAATTTTGGTGGTCATGGGTTACCAGGCCCCATCCCATATAAAACTACTTTGGCTCACCCCATGAAGTCCTATGGAAAAGTGTTGAATGTGTGAAGGGAAATAATCACAAAGACACTGCGTCCCAGTTCACATCCACAGGCTGCACGGAGGAGTCACTGGCTTAAAAGCAGCAGCAAAAGTTTTAGTAGAGAAACACTAATTTAAAAGAATGGGTTACATATTCATATAATTCACTAACATATTGAAAATCATGAAGGGCGCTCCTCAATACTGCATTAACTATTGATTATGAAGTCATTGTACTTATAGAGAAATTAATTTTACTTGTGCTTTGAGCAGAGAACCAAACATAAGTCTTTTAGGTAATCAGTAATACCAACCAAAGGCAATGTTCACGTACAACATCCTGCAAAGCACTGTTTCTCAGCTCCTGGTAAAGTGAGCAGTACCTCCTCAATTTTGATATTTTAAGGTACACCGTTATATATAATGCTAAGACTTTTTGAGTACTATTATAAAATTAGGTTTCCTACATCTTAATGGCCGAGGAAAGAAGTCGGTAGCCTCATGTGAAGTAACTGATGGTGTCAAGTCATCAGCAGAGGACTGTGTTTCTTCATCATCACCTGACAAGAGGTCTTTAGCTATTTCCTCCTGTATCATTAAAATAAAAAAATAAAACCTCAGAGTGACTATTAAGTATAGAATGGTAAGCATTTAGATTCAGCCAATTGTAAGCCTTAGTAATTGAGTTACTTTACCATAAGAAAACTCAGCAGACTATACTCCCTTAATTAAAAAGCTAGTTTGCTCCTCCTAACTTGAAGAATATAACCATTCATTTCAGAGTCAAACATAGGGGTTCATTCCCCTTTTGTCCTCTACTAAAACAAACGCACAAGAATTAACTTCTGCAAGCATCAACCTCAGATGATTCTCCAATTGCTTCTAGTAAGAAACACCAATGGAAACTGTCTCACATATTTAGCATTCTGTCATTCTTTGCATTACAGATAAACTGAAGCTTTAAAAGCCTACCGCCCCGTAAACTCTGGGGAAAAACCAACCAAACAAAAAAAACCCAACCAGGTTTTTTGTAGACTTTTGCTGAGAGGATAATTACAGGTATTAGACAACTTCCCAAAACCACAAAAAATCTGATGTTCTTGTAGGTTAAAGAAAATAAATTAAGAAAGAAAAAACACATTTCCTCCACTAGCAGACATGTTTGAACCCCTCTGACAGAGATTTGGAAGGGAAAGAACTGTATTAGACAACAAGCTGACTACATTTCTGTAGCCTCAACACAATCGTGACTCCTAATGAGAATCAGATGTGCAGAGCCATCATTATACTCTTCTTTCTGTGGAGTTTACCATTACATCATACTCAAAGAAAAAAAAAAAAGACATATACTTACTACTTGCATGCTTCCTAAGCTCACCTACAAGCAGCACATACTTTGTAGCCAAAATTTAGAATAAAATCTCAGAATTTAAAGTTAACTTGCAAACCACAAAAGCTAAAGTTTCAGGTTTTTATATCAGCAATGCAATATATATAGTCACTGCACATAAAATAATATCTCTCTCACTCCCCAAAGCTGAGACCTTCCCAAATGATATGCATTTGGGAAAAAAAATTCAAAGCATTTAAGAGTGCATTTTCAAGTGTTTTTTCCACACCATTTTGGTACTTGATGTGTGCTGGAAGTCAGTTATTTCTGGACATCGCATATATTATCAAAAAATCCCACTTCTTAACTAAAAAAATCTCAAAACAAATAACAAACCACCTACTTAAAAGTTCTTTGCATGTGTTTTAGAAGAACTGTTGACATATTTATTTTTCTTTTGTACTAACATAGTGACACTAAAGTTGCTATGCATTTGAAAGTGTCGTTATTAGAACCAGATTTCAAGATCCTTGAAAAGGCAGGAACCGAGAGTAACAATGTATATCAAAATTAACAAAGATACATATTTTGTAACATCAAGAGATCATGACATGTAATTTAAGGCCACCTGGATTTCTGCTTTTAAACAACAGTTCAGGGGAAAACGGTTCTGACTTACTTTATCTAGAGTCATATCTGGAAGCTCATCTGCAAGTTCACTTGGAGAGCTATTCGCACTGGAACCTGGCATAACTGGAATTGTGGGTTCATAGCCATAGAATGCCAGTAAGTCTTCCAATGGCATGTTTCCTTCCTAATACAAGAAGATTTACAACAGTTCAACATATTGCCAATTACTTGTAAAAAGTTCAGGCCTAAGAGGACAAGACACATTTTGAAGAACAGAAGTAGAAAACAAACAAAGAAAAACTCAACTGAAAGCAGGAATAATTAAAGGTTTAAAATATCACCATTCTATGATAAAAGTAATTCATAAACATGTTACTTGCCATATAGTGAAGTTCTGTCAAGCTATTGGGGAAAACATTTTACTGGATGAAACTAAACAGTAAGTATTAACAATTTGCTCCTTATCTGATTGATACTGTAGAACATGATTTGTCAACATTTCTTCAAGAGCAATACAGAAAACCTTGAAGACTTTATTCCTACAGAGCTACAACTGCACATGTAAAAACTCCCATAAAAGTAAGCCAATATACCAATTTACCAGCTCTCCCTTTCATCTCCTGCACAACATATTTTATATTAACCACTGAGAAGGTAACAAGAGAAAAACAGCTAAGAAAAGGCAAAAATCAAGAGAAAGACTTGATTTTTGTCTTTCCCAACAGCTTTTGAATAAGTGATTTTAATAACTATCATGGTACTTGCATCCCAATACAATTAATAAAACAATAAACAGTGAAGATTTCTTTTACAGTTACCTGTTCAAGCCATCGAAGTACTAAAAATATTTTCAAATATTTATACCTTTAAAAGTTATACCTTTAAAAATTTATTGTTGAACTCATACACTGATTAAATTGCTTTTCTTTAGTCACGCAAGATCTTAGTCTTGCAAAGACTTTTCACAATGGGTAAATGTAAATTCATGTCCAAGTCTTTCCAGGATTGGGACATAAAGTACTAAAGTGTTTAAGATGAGTGGCTCTCAGTTCTTCTTTCTTCTATTATAGAAGCAGTAAGAGAATTTTGTGGAGTAACAACTCCATTTTAACCATCAGCCTTGGCAAACTGCTTCACTACTATAATTGCAAGCTCATAATCAGCGAAAATGTAATTGCAAAGGTAGTAAGGCAAAAAAAAGAAAAAATCAGGAGTATAAACACTGTCAACTCCACATTTAGAAAATTTGTTTTTACATGGACTACACAAACACAGCCTTGCATTTGATGCTAAAAATTACACTTTCCTGGAAGTCTGTTGACCAAAACCTGCAGTTATGTTGAATGGTGTAAGTGGGTCACCAAACAGTAATGCAAGCAGCATCAATTTTTGGCTGTTCAGCATTCAGCAGGCATTTAGAATGGATGATGTACTGCCATGGATGAACAAGAGGTGTAAATATGAAAAACCTCTAATTAAGAAGTGTAAAATTGAATAGGAAAAGCCAAAGAGCACACTGATAATTTTGTACATCCACTGAAGGCTAAATTGATGAAACTAAGACACAGAAATATCATTTATATAGCAAATTAATGTGACCCATCGTGCCTAAAACAGGATTGGTTGTCTGCATACTGGAAAAGCAAAACCCCACCAACAGAATGAAATACAGCTAGATGTCACTTCAATAGTATGCAAAATGTTCAGTTTTGACATGTAAGTAATCTTAGATGACAGGATTTTAAAAAGTGCATCAGTGATTTCTCTACCAAAGCATATGTGCTACTAAAACAAAAAAAAAAAGAATGCACTGCTACATCCCAATCAAATCTGACTTTCTTTTAAAAAAGCTGCAAATACATTTTAGCAGAAAACAGCACTATATAATACGACTTGAAGCACAGGTTGAATGCTCTTTTCACTAGAAAAGTTACAATATGTATGGACAGGCACAAGGGAGAGAGTCGTTCTTACCTTTTCTAAATCTTCAATTTCAGAGCTGAAATTTTTGCTTTCTTCCATCATTTCTTCTTCTTCAAGGGTTCGCTCATCATCATAATCGTGCACCAGCATTTCAGCAGATGGGTCAAAGTCATGATCCTCGGATGATAAGGAGCCAACTATGAAAAAAAAGTTAATTTGAGTAATTTTTTCCCCTACACCAACAAATGAAAATAAAATTGCATGAATTCTTTTACAAATAGGGTCAGAACTCTCCATGGAGTAACAAATTTGTAGCTACTTGACAAATTGAGATGGTCTAGCTGACTTTTCCTTTTCATATTTTTAAGTAATAAGCACAGCTTTCTCTCTTGCTACACTTAGAATACTTGGGAGAAGTACCTAAACAAGCAAAACAAAGCTTCAGGAAGTATCATTCCAAATCTATATTTTACTGAATAAGTTTGTTCAAAACACCCTTGAAATCATCATTAAGATACAAAGCACACACATCACAAGATTTTAGAAGCTGTAAGACTGATCTATAGAATGATTTTATTTATGTGATTTATACGGTAACAAGCATAGGTTTTCACCGGCAAACAGGTAACTTAAGATTATGAATTCGCATCCTACTGACAGCAAAATAAAGTGACTCGCTTCCATCTGCTTTAGCCTCACAAGCAGATCTTCTAATAAAATTAATTTAATTTGTGGCACTTGATCTAGAGGAATAAACACAGCAGAGTTTCAAGAGATATTATGGAAAATACACCACAAATAACAAAATGCTTCTAATGGATCACATTAATTAACAAGCCAGTGTGATAGCTCTGTGGTCCAATGACACTTTTTCGTTAGTGAAGATGATACTCAAGAAGTTATCAAAATAGTACTGCTATTATTTTAAATGCAGTTTGTCATTTGAAAGGTAATCATTAGATTCTACAAATTTTAGAGACGAAAATATTCTGCACCAGAAGGCAGTGTTCTACAGTAAAGAATCACCAAATTACAGGGTTGTTTTGCTCTTTAATGTTCACTTGTATGGCTTTCAGGATGGAGAAAAAATCCAGATTAGGATATTTGTCTTCTGGTTTCCTCTTACATACTAGTGCTCTGTTGCAATCCTTGGCTTACAAGCATCAAAGACAAGGTTAATCAAGAATTATTTCTATCAAAGAACTTCTTCAAAAGTTTTCAGGGAAATAGCTACAAATTTTCAACCCCCTTCAAAAAATAAAACAGTATTCCTCTTTGCCCTGCTTCCAGCCTTGAAAGAGACTTCTGAACCCTAAAGCATGCAATTTTTCGTCATTTATGTGAAGTGTTCATTCTGTATATGCAGGTAAATAAATTTCGCTTAGCTAGCTTAAGACAAGGCAGTCAAAGTTTGTAATATCATACTATAGAGAAACATTCAGGCCAAAAATGCTTTTTATTCATATGCCATTCATATTATGGTCTCATAGAATTTCCAGCATAGCTGACAACGCTACTACAGTTCCAATAATAATATTACATGTTTAATTCTCCTGCTGTTGGCCATCACATCTTGCCCAAGTTTTAAGGAAGTGTCAGCTGTCTTAATCTAGCATGTATTTATATGTGTGTACTCAAGACTATTGCTTCTAATTGCTGTTCTAACTGACTTTCCACTTAACTCAAGGGGAAGTTCTGTTCCACTCACAGATTTTATATTATAAAATCCCACTCCTCCAGCAGTTCTGAATGGTCAATGCCGGATTTAAAATATTTAAAACTATATTGAAAAATACAAGTTCAAGAAATTTCACAAGAATAGTTAAAAATTATGACAAACACTGCAGAAGGCATTTGCAGAGAAGCAAATATGTTCCCCAAATATTTGAGAATAGCCCTGCTGATGTTAATTTCACTTGGTTGTATAGTGTATTCCAAAGAACCTTAACAGCAGTTACAGCCTTAAAAATTACTTGTTGTTATGATTTTAAACATTTTATTTTATTTTTCATTTTTTACCAAAATTTTTCATTTATTACCAAGAAGTCAAAAATTTAGACAAGCCTGTAAATATCAGCAACAAGAGAAGCTGTCTCTCTCCAGGCTATCTGGCTTTACTGAGATGCTGACTTAAAAGTGCTACACAACTTTGATTTTATTTTTAGTTCTGAGCAGCCAATTTTTAACTGCAACTGGAGTTAAGTGAAGGATTTCGCAGCGCACATCTATTAAAAACCTGGCAGGCGGTTAACAGCGGGCACACGAAGCCTTAGGAAAACTACGAGGGGATAAATTTGGGAAGGAGCAGCAAGGAGAGAGCAGCGTGCGGGCGGCAGGCCGGGTGTCGGTGCAGGAGGTGGGCGAGGACGAACCTGGGCTCGAACTCCCAAAAGAAGCCTGCAAGGAGAAGAGAGAGCGAGGTGAGAGCGGGCTCCCTCCGGCCCGGCAGCAGGCAGGGCTCTTCATTTCACGCAGCCGTCGGAGCTGCCCCGTTCCTCCGCCGCCCTGCTTTCCCCCGCTCCCCTCCGGCCTCGGTCCCTGCGTCCCGCCCTGTTGGCCGCTCCATCCCGCTCACCCTCGCCCATCCCTCCTTCCCTCGCTCCGGCCTGCCGCTCTCCGTCCCTCCTCCTCCCTTGGCACAAGGCCCCCAGGGCCCGCGCCAGGCCCGGCCGGCGCTCCCGCTCTCTCCGGCCCCGGCTGGCTGGGACGTGACACGGACCGGACCGGCCGCCGCCTCCTCCCCGCTCCCAACCC
>VZRJ01002429.1:13977-25657 GCA_013397565.1 Ptilonorhynchus violaceus
TGACTCGGACACGCCGGGCTGCGAGCGCCGTGCGGGGGCGGACCCGGCCGTGTCGCCTCGGTACCGAGCCCCTTCCCAGGTGCTGGTGTGCGGGAGGGCTGGCGGCTACACTGACCTCCACACCCGAGGCGTCAGGAACGTGAAACTCCAAAGCCTTCAGCCTTTCTCGTGTGCGTTGTCTGCTCTGGCAAACAGAGAAAGTAAAATTTACTTTGCAGTGCTTTTTGGTTTTTTTACCTAAAACCTTGCATGTCTATTACGTGCAAGTTACGTCTACTCCCTTTCCCAGAATCACGGAATGGTTAAGGCTGGAAGAGATCTCAGGAGATCCCCCAGTTCAAGCCCCTGCCAAGGCAGGGTCACCTAGAGCAGGTGAAACATGTACGCATCCGGGTGGGTGTTGAATGCATCTGGAGAGGGAGACTCCATGACTTCCCTGGGCAGCCTGTTCCAGCGTTCTGCCACCCTCAGTGTGAAAAAGTTCTTCCTCATACTGAGGTGAAACTTCTTTTGTTTTAATTTATGGTCATTGCTTCTCATCCTGTCGCTGGGCACCATCAAAAAGAGTCTGGCACCATCCTCTTGGCACCACTTTTGAGATATTTATACACATTAATGAGATCCCCTCTCAGTCTTCTCTAGACTAAACAGGCCCAGCTCCTTCAGTCTCTCCTCATAAAAGAGATGCCCCAGACACCTCATCATCTTTTTTGCCCTCCACTGGACCCTCTCTGGTAGCTCCTTGTCTTTCTTGTACTAAGAAGCCCAGAACTGGACACTGAACTCCAGATGTGGCCTCACCAGGGCCAAGTAGAGGGATAGGATCAACTTCCCTTGACCTGCTGGCCACACTCTTCCTGATTTCGTAGTGGTATTTTTTGTCCCAGTACACATAGAGTCGGATTCGGCTGTTTTCAGCTTGATTCTTTCATCCCAGGCTGTAAAGACCGGTGCTCTTAAATTTTGAGTCACATGCTTCTGCTTTTGGCCAAAATGTCAATGGCCATACTTGCTTTTTTGAATATTGGTCTGCTGGAGGGGTAATGTGTGTCACAGCAACACTCACAGGCAGTAGAGCCACAGACCGTGTCCCACACGGGGCATTGGGGAGGCTCAAGGCTGTACACAAAGTGAATGGCTCCTTTGAATGCATCCTAAATTGGGTTTGCAGGCAGTGTAAAAATCTCAAGGTAGTTTAGGTACTTGAGCAGTAGCTCAATTTATTCTGCTGGGACCTGTTGCTCTGAGAAACAGAGTAAATTAAATTGTGTTGTGCTGCACCGCTGAGGCTAATATAATTCCAGTAGGCAAACTGTTCCTATGCTTTCAAACTACACAGCAGCTACAATGTACTTACACTGCTCTCAATATACCTGTGGTAAGATGCTGACAATATGAAAACTGCAAGACTTTGCAGAAACACATTTTTTAGGAAAGTTGTCACAGTCACTGGCAGCCTCATCAACATCTCAACCTCTATTGCCTCATCAGCCTTCATGTTTTTTCAAAGTTATCTGGTAAAAATGGTCAGTGACAGACAGAGGGGCTATGTCAGGGCACACTGCACATACTCAAACGTTAAGGAAGAGTTAATCATTCCTGCTCAAAAATTAAGAAAGGAGATTTGATCCTTTCCACCTTTGACTGATCCAGAATGCCATTATAACCCACTAATGCTACTTAGCCTTTCCCAGTTTTGTTCCCTCCAAATACAATGAACCTAGTTCCCTATTCTCTTGAAGCCTCAGGCTGGGTAAGGCAAATAGCTTCTCATGAATTCAGAATGTGTAACACATACACAGGCCTGTTCATCTTATCAACAAAATAGCACAGAAAATACAGCAGGAAAAATCCTCAATTCAGGGAAGTATGTATTTGCTACTATATACATTTTATTAATAGCAATTCTACCCAATTTGGATGCAAGTACCTATCTCCTAAGTCCTGAAGCAGTTTACTTCACAGTCATTTGACTGTTTAACATGATTAAGCTTTTCAATTGTGTGCAATTTTACAGAAAAATCTGTTGTTAATTTTCTACTTAAAATATTTTATCAGATTTAGAACTGAGTTTTTTAATTATAACTCAGTCCCTTTTGATAAAATAGTATGAGCTTATAGCTCTATCACAGCCGGTCATGGCGTGTATTCCAGAGCTGCCATATAAGTTGCAGCAAGTATTCTGGAAAAGCTAGTGCTCAAGCTGTGGACAGGGAGCTACAAAGAAAATAAAAATTACTGGATTCTAAAACATAACAGTGAAAAGAATTTTCACTGAGATTCAGTTTTGCACTTGGAAATTATAGCTATACAGAAAAACATACAAATATTTGCATATTCCAATACCTTAAAAAAAAAAAAGAGAAAATCTGGATCTTGAAGATTTGAAAAGAGCTGCTATGATCCTGTATCCCACTGGAGGCTGGATTGTGATAGCCATATCTATAACGCGATTATATTCTGTGCTGTTACAAGATGTTTTACCTCCCAGTGGTTTTTACTAAGTACAGATCAAGATAAAGAGTGAAGATTACTGGTGAAGTTACCGGGGTAAAATTGTTTCAAAGGAAATGGAAAGGAACAAGGATGTGTTTGCACCACTGCTTTCTTAATTTTCCTCCAGGAACAGGGGTGAGAACCTGACATGCTCGTAAAGCGTAGCTGGGAAACAAAACCACCTTGTACTTTGGTGGAGCCTGGTATGGCATTGGTGTGGAGCTTCATCTGGAGCCCAGTGCTTTCATGAGTGTGCTTCTGCCCTCTGCCTCGCTGTCCTGAGCAGAAAGACAAAGTGAGATTGCTCTTTCCATTTGACAGGGACTCAGAATTAAACATGACAGAACAAAATACACCTCTTCATATATAGAGCAAATCAAATAGTTGCATCAATGCAGGTGTAGTTTTCCATAGATGCCAGGCCTATAAAAACCCATGGAGTTCTGTATTTCAAGGTGTCTTTTCTCTTGAATTGGAATCAAGAAGACAGGACAAAAAATCTGTCTAAACTGTTCTTTCAGAAGTAATGGAGGATGATACATTATATATATATTTTGGCTATATTTTATCATGTGACTTAATATCAGATAAATTTTTGTTTGTTTGTTTCAATTGATTGAAACAGTAAAAAAAGTAGAAACAACAATTATAAAAAACCCCAAACAAAACCAATAATGCAATGAAGCTGAGCAGTTACAGATGAGGAGTTGTAAGATAAAGAGGACAGAAGCGCTAGGAAAAAACCTTGATTTTTTGGAATTTTTTCTCCTATACTCTTAAAGAAGGGTAAAATCTAGTCTTTTGCTTCCTGCACTCTTAGTGCAGGGACACATCTAACAGGCACATGATAATCAGAGATCACCATAAGCATTTTTGGAGTCTTATTCTGTGTCTGGGTGGTGTGAATGTGGTGCTACTTTTTCGCTTCAGTCCACACTCTTTCAGCAAACAGTTGCCCAAAGCCCTAGAGTAATGGCCTCAAATAGCCCTTTCTGTAGGCATAAGGAAAAAAAAGTAAAGCCTGCTTGTTCAGGAAATGGAGCTGGTCTTAGACCTTTCAGCTGTATCTGTGCTAGTACGTTAAATATCCTCAGGGATGTTTGCTTGACATTAAAACCATCGACAAGCACAGAACTGCCCATATCTCTGTGGCCCAAACCTCTGCTTCCTTCAGAGACCACTGTTGCAGGTGGACAGTTGAACACAGTAACTCTGAAGGGTAATGAGAAGGAAGGCTGCTGGGCATGAAGCACACAGGAACCATCCTAAAAGGTTGGTGTCAAAGATGTTTACATGTCCCAGCACTTTTCAACTTATTTGGAAAGAAATTATTATAAAAATACAAGACACTATCTCCCGGAAATCCATATTCTTCGAGCTTTGGGTTGGGAGGATGAAAGGAACCCCATCTGTGTATTAGGCATGTCCCTTACTACTCCTAATTACATTTCTTGTTGTGCAGATGCCATTGATTTGAGGATTGTATTTCAACAGAGAATGGATGTGCAGGGTAAGTTTTAAAATCTCCTAGTTGTTTGTAATTGTTTAACCCAATTGGCAACTTAGTACTGTGCAACCGCCTGCTCACTTTCCCCAGGTAGGGAGAAAAGTCAGAAGAAAAAGTAAAACTTGTGGATTGAGGTAAAAACACTTTAATAATTGAAACAAAATAAAATATAATAATACTAATTATAACAATAATAATGTATTCATCATCAACATCAATAATAATGCAAGAGAGAGAGAGGAATAAAACCCCCGAAAGGCAAGTGATGCACAAGTGCAGTTGCTTACCACCAGCTGATAGATGCCCAGCCTGTCATCCTGCAGCAACAATCAGTTCCTCCCAGCCAGCTCCCCCCAGTTCATATCCTGGGCATGTTGGTCTGTGGTATGGAATATCCCTTTGGCCAGTTTGAGTCAGCTCTCCTGGCCATGCTCCCCCCAGCCTCTTGTGCACCTGACTACTGGCAGAGCACAGGACACTGAAATGTCCTTGATTATGGAAAGTATTTAATAATAAAAATAAGAATAAGAATAACAATAGCAAACAACAACAATAAACAACGACTTAATTTTAGTAGTAAGCAAAGCAGCTTACTTTTGGTGATGCTTACAACAACTAGCATATTTACAGCAAGATGTTTTACCCAGACTTACAGACTTACACATGCATATAATGACAGCACTGCTAATTACACAAGAGATGTACACAAGAGATGGTGTAATGTGCATACGACAAATACTTTAATTTAGGAGATTTTTACAGAGGTGGTCTAAGGAAGGCTTCCTGTTGCGGACCTACCTTAGGCTGCAGCCTTCAGCTGTCCTTAGGTTTTAACACCTATGGAATGGATAACCCTGGTGAGAAGGGAATGAGACCTATGCTCTCTCAAAAGCCCAGCTTTCCCAGGAAGGGCTTCTTGCTTAGAGAAAGCATCTTTGTGATTGTCTTCATACTGAAATGGGACGATCCTTGCAATATAACTGAAAACAACTGTTAGTCAGCTATGCAAAAAACCCAGATAATCAAGTACCTCCTCTGTATGCCTTACTATTGGGCAAGGAGGAAGCTTTTAATGAAAGAGTAGGCATATAATTAGATTATAAACAATTAAGAGCCTAATGAGAAACAGTTTCTCCTTGGTATTGTATACTGCAAATTTTCATTTTATAACATTGGCAGATGTATCACACAGTACAAAGGAAAAAACCCATTGTGCTTTTTGGTGTCTCAAAATACTTTAAATTCTTACCCAATAGCCATCATCATTTGAAAAATATTTTCGAGAAACTTGCCTTTAATTGTGAAAGGTACACTATTAGCCATTCTGGCAATGTTACTGTAGTGTAATAATATATCTTTGTTGGGGGGGGGAGGGGACGAACTATTTCCTAAATAGGAGGCCCTGTACTTGTGTTTTGGGGGTGTTTTGCCTATTTATTTTGAGCCAATTTGTAACAATTACAGAATCACAGAATCATTTATGTTGAAAAAGACGTGTGAGTTCATGGGGTCCAACCGTTGACTGATCACCACCTTGTCAAATAGACCAAAGTGCCACGTCCAGTAATTTCTTGAACACCTCCCACCCAACTTGGTGTTGCTCAGACAGGACCTGCCTTTCCTAGATGTGTGCTGGCTGGGTCCGATCCCTTGGTTGACCTGTGTATGCCGTGTGAGGACACTTAAGATGATCTGCTCCATAACCTTGCTGGGCACCAAGGACAGGATGACAGGCCTGTAGTTCCCTGGATCCTCCTTCCAACCTTTCTTGTGGATGAGTGTCACATTTGGCAAACTCTAGTCATCCGGGACCTCCCCAGTTAGCCAGGATTGATGATAAACAATAAGAGAACGGCTTAGTGAGCTCTTCTGCAAGCTCTCTCAGTACCCTAAATGACCAAGTTCACAGGAAGTATCATCATTGTCTTTCAAAAAGTTCACAAAGATACACTTACTTTCCAAAAACTTATTACTATATACATTGATGGGCAAAATGTGGAGAAAATCCTTACAAAACCAGTCTTCTTCACTTCACTTGGATGTAGAAAGTTTCTAAATTAATCTAGTTATTAAAAAATGGGGGAAATAAAAAAAAATTGCACAAGTTGGTGCCAATACAGATATTTTAAAGAAAAAAAGGGATAAAGCAAATAGATTTGGCTATGAAACAAAACTGGATTAAATTTAGATCTGCTTATATTTAGGCAAGATCCTAATATCATTCCAGTCATCTCCTCTCCTTGTTTGAAATGTAATATGCTCCAAGTTCACAAGTCGGCAAGGCTAATTTCAGGGAAAACACAGGATTTTCACTTTGTAGAGAGGAGAGTAGGGTAAAGACATGTATCTTAGGAAAATTAGTCACTTGGTATCAAATGTTCAGTTCATAATTCCTTCAACATAATTCCTTTTCATCTAAACAATTTCTTGTCATTAACACTGTCATTAACACTGTCATAGAACAGTGAATATTCATTTGCTGTTACTTTGTGGGTGGCAGAAGTACATTTAGAATTCACATCTGTAATATTTTGGAGAAGGTGTATACCATAACTTTATCCTTCAACAGAAGAAATGTAATGTACGCAATGTTCATCTGGGATGTATTTGAAAAACGGTTGCACCCTTTTAACCTCTATTTATTATCGCTCATTACATGGAAGGAATACTACTTAATGGAGATAAACCATTCAATTGGCTTCAAATAGCCCTCAGCTTAATACTGCAAACTGTTTCTGGAATGTGTTAGAGGAGATGACTGCTTTTACTCTTAAAGGGGAAAGAACTACTAGTCAGGCTATTTTCAGTTACAATATATGTGAAAAACTTGAAATGGAGAAGCTGCTCTTTTAAAAGCTTAGCTCCAAAAGAATTTCTATCTCCAGTTAGCATAAATGAAAGCATGGTCTCCCAGTTCTTATCTTGGCTTTTCACTAGTGTCACCAAGATACTGATTATTTGAGGTAGGAATGGCCATTATCTTGAGAGAGGTAAAACAATCAATTAATTTCAATAATATAGATCAAATTTATTCTTACATATCATTCAAAATTAATACTGAGGTATTACTTCAAAATATGGACTGTTAACTACAGCTTTATTGAAGCCTTTGACCAAAATTCTGCTCCTGTCAAAGTCAGTGGTAATTTTAATATAAAAGTTCTTTAGCAAATAATGAGTCAACAAGCACTTATGTTTAAATTTTCAGACCTGTTCGGTATTTGCTTATTGTATTAAATGCATTTGACACAGAGATGCTCAGAACGCTTGAAAAATCAAATAACTAGAGGTTATACATAATACAATGCAAATAATAATGGTCGATTATTTAACACAGTCAAATCCCATTGTCTTATTTATGTAGACAAACCCACTGAAATCCTGTATAAATTGGTGAAGTCATCTTACCTTCTTTTCCTGGAAGGCATAACACATAAAAGTAGGTAAGCCCAGACTCTTTATACTAGTGTTCATCATGTTACTGCAAATGATAATGACTAGATTTTGCTGTGCACTTTTGCATACTGCTTCCATTCTTTTACTTTTGCTACTTTAAATGTTTCATATTATGAACATATACCTGAAAGCTATTTAAAACTTTACAGTAAGGACTGTTCATTAGAATTGTGTTTGTACTGAGAAATTCTCACCGTGTTTGAGAGCTTATTATACAAATCAGCCTTTGTTGAGAAGAACATACAGCCTTTGTTGAGAGAGTTGGGTTTTTATGATTAGCATTAGGTGGCCATTTGCTTTCTAGTTTTTAAATAATGGGCTCACTGCATCAAAAACTTTATGGATCAAATCTGTATTTATCAGATTTAAACCTGTTTTATGAAAATTTTGATTTTGGCTTTGTGCCTGATCCTTTGGTTCAGATTGGTTGTATATTGGGTGCACTGGGTTTTAAGATAATGTCAAGTGTGTTGTACATTTTCTGGAGTGACACAAAAATGTATAATTGTAAGACATTCAGTAGGTTTCTATATTTTTCTATAGTATTTGGTTAATTAGCAATCTGAGTGTGTACTATACTCACGTAAGTGTCTTGTATTCTCCTACTAGAAATGTAAGCACATTTCAAGTGCCTGCCAAAATACATTTCTGGTCTCATGCTTCATCCCATTAGGTGAGGAAGAAGAGGTGGTGGGGTGTCTCTCTACTTTAGGGAGTGTTTCAACTGTACAGAGCTAAAGGATAGTGATGCCAGATAAGTTTGAGTGATGATGAGTGGGAATCAGGGGGATGGCCAACAGTGCAGATATCATGATGGGAGCCTGTTTTAGACAACCCAACCAGGATGAAGAGTCAGAAAAAGCATTCTACAGTAGCTGGCAGATGTCTCATGATCACTGGCTCTTGTTATAGTGGGAGGCTTTACTTTAACTTGCTGGATGACTGCTGGAAACTCAGCACAGTGGAGAGGAGGCATTCCAGGAGGTTCCTGGAGCATGTGGAAGACAACTTCTTCACAAAGCTGGTGTGTGAGCCAGTGAGGGAAAACGAGTGAATAGAGAAAGACTGGGGGTGATGTAGTGGTCAAAGACAGTCGTGGGCATAGCGACCACGAAATTATAGCTTTCGATTCCTGGTGAAGGAAGAAAGGGTGTCAACAAGACTTGTGCCTTGGCCTACCAGAGGGCAGACTTTGGCCTGTTCAGGACAGTGGTTCAGAGAGTCCCTTGGGAAACAGTCCTTAATGACAAAGGGACTCAGGAATGCTGGACATACTTTAAGAAGGAGATCTTAAAGGTACAAGAGCAGCCAATTCCTATTTGCCAAAAGATGAGCTGGGCGGGGAAGACCAGCCTGGCTGAATAGGGAGCTTTTCCTGGAACTTAGGGTAAAAAAAAGAGTTCATGACCTTTGAAAGACAGGGCAGGCAATTTGGGAAGTATACAAGGATCTCATCAGGTTGTGTAGACTGAAAATTAGAAAGGCAAAAGCCCAGCTAGAAGTTAATCTGACCACTGCTGTGAAAGATACTTAAAGGAGTTTTTATAAAAAAATTAACAACAAAAGGAGGAAAATATCCATACTTTATTGGAAGCAGAACATTGTAACCGAGGATGAGGAAAATGCTGAGGTACTTACTGCTTTCTTTGCCTCAACTTTTAACACGAAGACAGTTATTATCAAGGCAACCAGTCCTCTGGCTGGTAGACAGGGATGGGGGGCAGAATAGAGCCCCTGTAATCCAGGAGAAGGTAGGTAGTGACCTGCTGTGCCACATAGACACTCAAAAGTGTGAAGGGCCAGTTGGAATCCAGCTAAGGGTACTGAGAGAGCTGGTGGAGGAGCTCACTAAGCCACTCTCCACCATTTACCAACAGCCCTTGATTCTTGCAAAGTCACGGTTTGAAATGAAAACTTCAAAGACTCTCGTCTTTTGAAGCAGGTATTCGTTTATTCGGTGCCAGGGACACAGGGCATCGCTCTGCCCAACATGTCCACCCCACAAGGATAGGGTACAAGCTTATATCCTTTCAACTATATGCATATGCATAATATTTCTAAGAAAAGATGGTTACATGCTACTAATTTCCGAGAACTTATGAATATTATTTACATATTTTTACGCGTGCGCATTGCCTCCTGGTGGTTGTCCTGGGTGGTCATTGGATGAAGGCTGTAGTCTTCCTCTTGGCTGGCCTTTTCACGTCTCCCTGTTGCCCATGCATATTTGATAGGGTAAGTCCCTCGTTGTGCCAAGTTGGCAGTTTTAGCTCTTCTGTACTCTGTTTAAAGACCTTGTGTTTCTTGCAATTTAACAGTTCCTGCAATTTTGTTTCTATTTTCCTTAAAGACTATGGATTAATATTTGTTAAGCTACAGACAACTATTTGTTAAGCTTATTACAGGAGTCCTTTTGTTATTACAGGAGTCCCTTTGTTATTACAGGAGTCCCTTTGTTATAAAATTCTCTTTCACCCTGGCTAACCAGAGAGGTCCCAATTGACTTCACTGGAGGTTGGCCAGTGTGACACCCATCTACACAAAAGGTTGGAAGGAGGATCTGGGGAACTACAGGCCTGTCAGCCTGACCTTGGTGCCTGGCAAAGTTATGGACCAGATCATCTTGAGAGCGATTGTGCCATCATATGGCACGTGCAGGACAACCAGGGGATCAATCCCACCCATCATGGTGTCAGAAAAGGCAGGTCCTGGTTGACCAACCCGATTTCCTTCTATGACCAGGTGACCTGCTTAGTGGATGAGGGAAAGGCTGTGGATGTTATCTACTTGGATGTTAGTAAAGCCTTTGATAGTGTGTCCAATGGCATTCTCCTGGAAAAGATGGCAGCCCATGGCTTGGGTGGTGCATTGTTCACTGGGTAAAACCCGACTGGATGGCCAGGTCCAGAGGGTGGTGGTGAATGGAGTCACACCCAGCTGGTGTCCAGTCATGGGTGTGGTTCCTCAGGGCTCAGTATTGGGGATAGTTCTGTTTAATATCTTTATCAATGATCTGGATGAGGGGATTGAGTGCATCCTCAGTGTTGCAGACAGCACCAAGCTGGGTGGGAGTGTTGATCTGCAGGAGGGCAGGAAGGTTCTGCAGAGGGATTTGGACAGGCCAGACTGACGGGCTGAGGCCAATGGTGTGAGGTTCAACACAGCCAAGTGCTGGGTTGTTGGTTAATAGCTGGGCCAGATTGCAGAGCACTGCTCTGTCTTCCCTGTCCATGGTTTCAGATTTGGCATCAGGCTGTGAAAATAACCAAGTGACACACGGAATGCTCTTGCACCCTGCCTGGGAATCCTCGCTTCCACAGCACAGGCAAATAAAAGGGCAAAGCTTTGCAAGGACGTGGTAGAGAAAGGAGATTGCGCTGCAGTCAAGATTGTAACAGGAACCTAGAAAAACGCTGCTGGTGTTAGAAATCGGAACCAGGGTTTAACTACTTAGTGTTGAGCTGAAGATTAATGTGACCACAACTGTTTCAGAGCTTCTGTCAGTTTAAAAGTGAAATTATCATGTGTTTTTTCATACTTTACATTCTCAGTTGTTCATTTTTAGTAAATTTTCTGGTAACTATTGCTTATTAGTAATTTCTATCAAATATGAAAAATAATTTATTTTGGCCAATATATATGCCTGTAAAATACATTGAGAAAAAGAATCCTACAGTTTGAGACAATTTTCGTCAAAGTCAGTGCATAATCTCAGTTCCTACACTAATTTAAATCTTGTCAAGGAAACTGCCAAAGAAAATCCAGAATGAAATGCAGGCACTACAAACATTTGCCAGCACCCTTTCTAACGATATCTAAATATAATTTTGTAAATTTACTTTTTTGCCTAATTAATTGAAGAAACAATTTTAGTTGCGTTTGTAACGGGATTTCAAAATTGCAAAACGCCAATTCAGACACTTAGATCCCAGCCTGTAAGAATCTATCCGTCCTGTTTCTCCCAAAAAGGCAGGCGCAGAATAACTGCGCGGACCTCCAGGGTATTTCCACTCCTGCGCTCGTCCGCCGAAGCAGCTTCTGTCGATTCAGCGAAGATGCCGGTATTTTGTTTGATTAATTGGTGGTTGTTGGGTTTTTACTGGCCTCTGGTCCCGCTGGCGCCGCGATTGAACCGCGCTGCGAAGCTGCGGGGCGCCCGCTCTGCCGGCAGCTCCGGGCACCGGGAGGGACCTGCTCTTCCCGGTGCCTGCCGCTGCCCCG
>VZRJ01002429.1:26641-51869 GCA_013397565.1 Ptilonorhynchus violaceus
GTGTATCCGAGGCTTCCGTTCTCGGTCCGGCTCCCTGACTGCATCCGTGTTTGCTCTTTAGGATTCAGGTTTCTGTTTGTTTCTGTTTTTAAGATTCTGGTTTTTGGTTTTTGTTTGTTTTGTGTTTGTCTAACGCCAGTTCAGATTTCATGAGGGAAAACTGATTTTTCTGCTTCTTTTTTTACCGTAGGCGGCTTGAACGACAGAGTCAGTTCTGGATGTTTGCAGCCTTTTGCTTCAGCTGCCAGAGAGGAAAAAAGGTGGACACTGACCTGCGGCAGTTGCTTCCTGTGAAAGAGGGGAAATATCGGACACTGTTCTGGGATTATTTCTGCGTGCTTCGTCCTGAAAAGGCCTCTGAAACAATCAGTAGGCATCTGGGAAGAGAATTGAAGAAGTCGTGAGGTTTTTCCTTCTTATCAGTGGCGAGCACATCACCCTTGGATTCTTTTGTCCACATGGCGTGGATACATAGCTAAATTTATGAAGTTCTGAATAGTTCAGCTGCCAAAATAAAGTGCTTTCTTGTTTTTAGATACTCTTTTTTCTTCTCGGCAACATTCTGTCTGAGTCAGAGGCATAACCAGTTTTGTTAACTGGCTCCAGGTTAAATGTGGCCTGAGTCACTGTGTAGACATTGCTGAAAAGTTTAATGGCAGATATTTTATCCTCCCTTATTTTATTTTTTAGATTTTTTGACATAGTCGTCTCTCATTTTGCAGTGAGACCTATTTTGTAAATGAAGAATTTAATAGATGTTTGTTTATCCTTTTTTCTTTTATATTTCATTTAATATTTTTGTTGAAAAATGTCGTTGCCAATAAGCAGTATGGAGGTATCCAGATAGCTATTGTTTACAAATGCCTCTGTTACCAGAAAGTAGGAAATGTTCTACAGTTCATATGTGAAATTTGGGGTTTTGGCTTCACAATTTGTGGCGTAAAACCTCTGTTTATTTCACCTGGAGCTGATGCTGCTTATAGTGATATCTACATGGAATAGACAAGAGAAGAAGCTATCAGAGAAAAGAAAAGCTTTTTAAGACAGACAGTTGGCAGACTTTGTAAATAGCCTTGCAGGATCTGTAAGCAAGAAGGATGGGTAGCTGATTTCTGTGAGGTCAAATTTATGTCAAACTGCTACGAATGTAGTATCAACGGCAACTCGGGATATTTTCTCAAGGAAAACAAACTGGAAAAATACAAATCACGCAGTACTAACACCTTGTGCGGTCCTCTTGGATTAGGTAAGTGTTGTAGTGTTCATAAATCAATTTACACTTGAAAAAACGTTTTATCAGTAGAACAGTTAAACCAGTAACTTTTACTGGTTAGAGGTTCTTGTTTGGAGTGTTTTTTTTTTTTTTTTTGAGAATGGTGAAAAAAGCTTGTTAATTTTTACTTGCTTTTTTATAATTAGTGGAGTAATTCTTTAAGAACTTGAAGAATATGTGTACAAGCAGCAATGTGTAGGTAAGAGTGTGACTTCTATGGGAGGCTAAAAAGTAGGTACATCTAGACTAAATCCATAAGGAACTTAGCCTTCATGTTAGTATTGCAATCTCAGCAATGAATGTTACATACTTTTGACCAAGTCTTCTGGATGGCTTGCATGTTTCAGTCTTTCCATTTATGTTAGATGTGTTTGCAGCATCAGGGTAGTAATAATGTAAAGCTTTTTTTTACTCTTTTTTTTTTTATTTCCACTATTCTTTGTCACTTATAAAAGCCAGGGTTTTTTTACCAAAAATTATTTTACTGCCTATGCAGGGTAGCTTTTTACTGTATTGATATTTTAAGATTTGCTTCAGTGTATTTTCATATTCTGTAATGGGAATGAATTAGTCTGACTAGTCTGCAAGTATAGCATTACAGAAAAACTTCATCTCCTTGGAATGATTCAAAATGAAATCTAGTGGTGATCTGGCTAATCTTACATGTTATTTTTAGATGTGTTGCAGTTTCTCTTCCTCTCACAGTGATTAAATATTTTTTAATGTTGAAATTAATGTATTTATAATAATTTTTTGTAGGTTTGCATTCAGCTGAACTGCTACGGCCTCAAAAATTAAGATGGACAGAGCAACTTAATTCAAAAGTCAGTGGTAATTTTACTGAAGTTGTCTCTCCCCTACCCCACCTTGATGATTCATAAAGCTTTAAATAATTAAGGTATTATTGAGTAGACTTTAAAGTGAGCGTCCTGTAGAGGTTACGCCTTTACCTCAGTTGTCACATTTTGAAATATTTTTGAGACCTTCTGCAATACTGAAGTAGTAGTAGTGAACTAATGAAAAAAAAAAGGTTTTCTCTAAGGGCAACTCAAAGACGTTTGAGAAGATTGCTTGTATTAAAACCTTGTAGAAAAAGTAAAGTTACACATGTGAAACTGTATTTTAAAATTACTGCAGTGTTTTTTCCTTCTGTGGCTTGTTATTTTGACCATAAATGAAGGACTTGGATCTACATAAGTTTTGTGAATTGTCGGTCTCACTAAAGTTGTTATCTCTGTGTTGTCAGTATCTAAAAGTTGAACTAGCTTTGGTTTTCTGCTTTTGATGGTCTTTCTGTTTTGTTATTTTAACTTTTATTTCAGTTTTGTTGTTTTGAAAACATGGAAACTGTGGAACATGAGTAGGGATCTGTTTCTGTAATCTCTGGCAATGGCTTGTGGCTCTTCTGTATTGAGTCTTGGTGTGAGTGGAGTGGTGTGGAGTCTTCTGTACTGTATCTTGAGTTGGGGTTGTCTGGTGAGCTGGGCCACATGTGAAGAAACCAAACCAATAGAAAGGAATGTTCTTCTTAATTCCTTTACTTGTATCAGTATCTTTTGTTTGACAGCATTTGGTAAACTGGAGTTCAGGTGTGAGTGGCCATTCCATTTGATTGTTGTATGCTCATGAGAGTAATATAAGCATTCACTTCTTAACTCACAGAAAAAGTCATCTGTTGCTTTTTTTCCCAAAAAATCAGTGCTGTGAGATAATTTTATCTCTTTTCATGAGGCTCTCACTGAAATCAACGAGCTACATCCCCCACTTAACTATTTTGGGTGACATCTTTATCTAGAGTCTTCTTCTGGAAGTTTTGAGGATTTTGCTTTTTAACTTCATGAAGTTAACTCTGTCTTTACACCTTTCTGTTTGCTGGTAGGATAGCTCTTTTATTCCTTTCACAGTACATACACTTCAGAAGTTGTAATGTCCCACACTTAGGAAGGGAGCACCCAAGATTCGTAAATGCTTGTGGTTGAAGGGGACAGCAAAAGTCAGAGGGTCTGCAAAAAATCACCAGATTTTATTAATAAATTGCACACTTGGCATTGAAATTGGTATGTCAGTCCCTGACCTACTGTGTAAACACAGAGCTTACATAGTAGGGATAAGGTGGAAGGGAAGAGAGAAGGGAAGAGATGAATTAAGGAGAGGGAGAGAGAGAAAAAGAGATCACCAGTTCTTGTTCCAGTGTTCGTCTGGCTGATGGGATGTCCTGGAGCGTGCACCCAGGGCTTGGTGGGGTACCTTTTGCTAGATGGGTTTTCCTGCCCTGAAGGTAAAGTTTTCACTTTCAGTGCAGATCAGTTATTATGCGTGGTCTCTTCTTTCAGGTCTTTCTGGAATTGCCTTGGAGGGATTGTGGGGTCCTTGGTGATTTCATCATCCCCATGCTGCATTGACTTTTGGTTAACAGTTCATGCCCGCTTCTGTGCTGGTGCTGTCTTTTATTTCTTGTGTCTCCATGGACCAGAATAAGGATGTTTGTCTCAGAAAAGTGCTGCCCTACCTCTGCATGGCCCCTTCTCCAGCCACATCCCATTCTTTCCTGCAAAGTGTTTTTATCAGCAATCGTTGGTTGGCTCCACAGTCATCCATCAGCTCAGTGTTTGAGACATACACATTAGCCCCTTATCTTTAGGGATTCTATAGAAGTGTATTTTTTTCTTACTTGTGTGCATATGTGTTTGACAAGGATTCAGGAATGTTTTACAGCTGTGCCCTTGTACCCTAAACAAAATTTACACCTACTGAGGAGAGAATGCCAAGCATGCTGGTCCACTTTAATTTCTTCCTTAGGTTTTTGTTTTTCTGGTGCTGACAGTCTGTTAAGTGCTTCACAGACAGCTGTGAAGATAACGTCCTTGCCCCCAAGAGCTTGTACTCTAAGCCTTGATGTAAGCATAGCTTTTGTAGTGGGATAACTGTTAGCAGGTTGTGTCTTTTATTGGTATGTTTATTCTGGTAGATACATTTGTACTGTGTGAAAAAACTGTGGAAACGTTTGAGAATAAGCACCCTTTAATCTTGCAGCAAAGCTGAAATGGAATTTCAGCAGTAAAGTGATAGAGGCAAATTGTGCAGATATTTAGCGTTGTACAGGTTAGTGTACTTTGTGCTCCTGGTTTTTTTGTCCTCCATTCTAATGAGGTTTAAAATGTTTAGAAGTATATGGATAAAACAGTGTTACAGTGATAGTTCATCTACAGTGTCTGAGGAAGTTGCTTTTATATTTTTTTGTAGTAGTAGGATTAAATTCTGTCTTGCAAGGACAACTGTTTGCAGACCTTATCATAAACAAATGTGAATGAAAATTGGCATGCTTTTTATTTTAGTTTTTCTTACTCTGTGTGTCTGAGCAGTAACTGAACATGATAAACTGATGATAATGCCCTGTGTGGTGCTATCAACCCTTCCATGGTCATCTCCTTTCATATCTTGGGTAAACATACTCAGGGAAACAGCTGAAATAGGGAATTGTTTCTCTGCTTTATATGCTCAGGATATGCCAGAACTTCTACGTTTTTCAACTGCTACTTCTTCAGATCCTTGAGAAGACTCCAAAGTGCAAAAGGATTCCTAGTGATTTCCTAGATATGCTGACTAGGCCAGTGGTGTAATTGAACTCACACTTCAGCTTTTGGAATTTGAACCTTGTGAAAGGGCAAGAGATTAGCATCTATCAGGCTTTCTGCTAAATGATCAGTACTATTTAGTGGAATAATTACACACCAAAGTGTGTAGACTGTCAAGCAGGAGAAACCTGGTTGTAGTTTACGTTCGAATATAAAGTTATTTCATGTTACAAAGTAGTTAGCTTTTCTTTGTTTTTTTTAAAACTACATTTTGGTACAGTGCGAGAATGAAAACCTTTTTTTGGTTAAAAAATCATGATTTGAAAATCATTATTTGAAGCACTGCATAACTTCGTCTGTATCTAAAATACTTAAAAGATGTTTTAATTGTTGTGACATTTTTATTTGATTCACAGAGGTGATGTTAAAGCCTGTTGCTTGTGAACCATAACTATATCTAAAAATGGGGACCATATGATCAAGAGCAATGCTCACATTCTAGATTCTTACGCAAAACAAAGTGTGAGCAAAAGGGTTCATTCTCCCACAAGGAACTTGAGCCCTAAGTAGAAAAGAAGGTGGATTTTTTTGTTTTGTTTTGTTTTGTTTTGTTTTTTCGTATTTTTGGCTAAGTCTCTGTAAAGCTAGGTGTGAAGGCTGTGGCTGTACTAAAGAATGTGTTGGCTTTAGTTGGTTTAAAATTGACCATTACATTTTGACTCTGTACACACCTCATACCTAAGCATGTCATAAGTGTTCAGATCTAACAAAGGACCTTGCTCCTTCCTAGATCAACAAGTTCCTTGTTCAACAGGTCCTGTTGAACAACATGCCAACAATGAGCCAGCAATGCATCCTCATAACAAGTAAGGCCAGCATCTCCCTGGGCCACATTAGAAAGAGTGTTGCCAGCAGGTCCAAGGAGTTCATCTTTGTCCTGTGTTCAGCCCTGGTGAGGCCACACCTGGAGGAGTGTGTAACACTGTTACAGGCTGTGTAACACTGTTACAGGCTCCCTGATACAAGAAAGGCTGGAGCTTGGTGGAGAGAGGTTAGTAAAAGAGGGCAAAGATGATAAAGGGACCACAGTATCTTTCCAATGGGCTGAGACTGATACTTGCTTTGAACTTCTCAGGAGGTATGAATTGGCTATTAGTCTTTCAGAGTTTTATATTTTAATTTTTCAGAAGGTCCTTTCCAAATTTAAAATTAGTAAACCATTAAACTCCCTTCTGATGTAGAACTGTGTGAAGGTGAAAATGATGACTTTAGTTTTGTTAAAACTATTGATGGGACTACAGATTGTTGGGATAAGAATAAGACAGGCTTCCATCAGAAGATGTTGCAAGGCAGCTTCATTACAAGGTGTTGGCTTAAACTCATAGGCCTCTTTGTCATAGATTTAAGAATTGCGTTGTTGAGACTTTCCTGCTATAATCTGTGAAGGGTGTGGACCTGGGAAAGGAAAAAGGTAGGTGTGTTGGGTCTGACTGAGGTAGAGTTCATTTTTTTTTCCCTTAGCAGCCCTCACAGTGCTGTGCTTCGCACTGGTAGCTGAAAGGGTGTTGATAACACACCAGTGTTTTGGCTACTGCTGAGCAGCAATGTCCCTCAACATTCCTTCCCCCATCAAGGGGCTGGGAGTGGGGAGGGACCCAACCAGGCCAGCTGATCCAAATTAACTAAAGGGATATTCCATACCGTATGATGTCAGCTCAGATGTAAAAGCTAAGGGAGAGAGGAGGAATGGGGAATTACTCTTTAATTGTTGCCTTCCAGAGCAATCACTCCATGCTGGGGCCCTGCTTCCCAGGAAGTGTCTGAACATCGCTCACTGATGGGAAGTAGAGATTAACTTTTCCCTTTGCTTATGTGTGTGCAGACCTTTGCTTGTTCCTTTCTTTTGCTTTAATAAAACTGCTTTATCTCAACCCACTGGTTATTTTCCATCTTATTCTCTCTCCTGTCCCACTGGGAAGGGAAGAGAGAGTAGCTTAGTGGGCACCTGGCACCCAGCCAAGGTTAAACCCCCACAGTCCTTTTGCCACCCAGTGTGGGTACCTGGCATTTGGTCAGTGTCAAACCATGACAGTAGGATTAAATGTTTTTACACTTGATCCTTAGGAGCTGTGAAACTGTTACAGTGTTTATGGTTAAGTGTCATTAAAAAGTTGTGCTAAATGTATTTTTTCTAGTTAAAACTATTTAAACTGAATAATAAATCTCAAAAAAATCACAGCAGTTAAATGTAAATGGATATTATTTTATATTCAGTGGTTCTTCCAGGATTCTATATCTTCATAATCAGGCCTATTTTTTTTCTTATTTAACCTGTTTATGGAAAACAAAACATGGAACTGAAATTCCAAATGCTTTGATTACATCTGCTTTCTCTGCCCTTGCAATATTTTAGGTGGTTTCTTTTTTCCTGCCATCTATGGGCTCTTGTGTCCACTTACACAGACAGTGCAGAGATTGCCTCCAGCTGAATTCTCACAACAGTCACTTTTCCAGTTCCTGTAGAGTATTGTGCCCTTCCAGAGATGCTGTGTGGCTATTTTTAGTGTTGTGTAAATAGAGAGAGAGAAGATTTTTTTATACTGTAAAAATTTGATGACTACAATTAAAACTAGAAGAAATTCTGAGTAAGGATTGTCTCTGAAAGGGACCAGGAGTGATCATGTGAATTACATTTTTATGTAACCAGTTTATTCCAGACTTCAATAGCCTTTGTTTCATGATACATTTAAGGCCAGATAAAATACTTTTGTAAAGGAATTTGCTATTGTTCCACTGTGTTATCAGGAGCAGTGCAGAAGATGTAATATGACTTTCTACTGTGCAGCCTGCTTACATTGTAAGTTTTCCAGAGTTTAAGTTGGAGACTTTCTTATTTTATTTTTTAAAATGATATTTATTTTTATTTTTAATTTTATATTTAGTTTATTTGGAATTTATTTTTAATTTAGCTTATTTTTTTATTTTATTTTATTTTTCATTTTAATTTTGTTTATTTTAAAGCTTCGTCCATGCTAACTGTTTCCAGCATTTTATAGATGCCTGGCATGGAGGGACAAAAAAAGATCTAGGTCTGTCTTCATGTCTTATCCTTTTGCTTCATACCTTTTGGCAGCACAACTGCTTCCTGGTGTAGTGCTGCTGCTAGTGAGGTAAGAAATGCACACGATTCTGTCTGTAGTGACTCTGCAGTTACTCTGTGCTGGGTGTGGTGTGTGACGGCAGTGTATTCCCATTTTTGATGTGCTTTGCAGAGGTACAGTCTGGAGTAACAGATGCTTGCTGGGGTTCTGTACTGTACTTAGCCTGTGGTGCTCCTGGGCTTCATTGGTGGTTGGAAAGTACTGCCACGTACTGCAAGTCTGCCTGCTTGGGGAATTGCCCTGGAATAAAGGGGGTGAAATCCATGACTAATGTGACTGTGGTGGCAGCAGTCCCAAATTTAGCATAAATGATGTGAGAATGAGCAAGCATTTCCCTGCCCCCTCCCCACTCCACCCCCCCTGCTTTCTTCTCCTGGTAAATAAATAGGGGAGAAAAAAAGCAGTATTAAAAGAAATAAATTTTTACTGTAAGAAGTTACATAAGCTTTATTAAAATGTGAAAAATTGTGTTTTTTAAAGCCAAGATGTACTCCATAACACCATTTTAGATAGTTTGTTTGTCAGGATCTCCTTCATCTGTGTATTTTATGCTCCTATTTTATGTGAGAACTGCATGAGGGTTTTAGTTTACGAACAAGCTTTGCAAATGAAATTTAAATTAGTTAGTAATTTTGCTTGTTTCATATTATGTCCCAGTAATAGTGAAGTAAAGGTTGCAGATAAGGTGAAAACTTTAATATTAAAGATGAAACTTCTTGAGGAAGTGCTTTGCTAAAGTAATTGGAAAGTTCAGGAATGGAAGGGTGTTTTCTGCTGTTGTACCGCATTGAATTCTGTCTGTGTAAAAGAGTTATATTATGGTTGTGGTGAGTGTTCTTCATGCTTAAAAATTTAGTTTTTTAAACTGTATATGGATTTCTAGTAGCATGGGAGAGAGGAAAAAAGTTGCTGGAGAGACAGTATTCTTGCCTGGCTACCACTGAAAATGTGGAAAAAGTGGCTTGACTATTACCTTTGTGTAATGCATCATCCTGCATGTTAAACTCTTTAGTTACAATTATCAGTGTCTAATTTAGAAGCATAACAGAAACTGACAGGTTCGAATATTTGTCTAAGTCTTAAAGCTGTTTCAGGATATTGTTCTGATCTTCAGGACCATGTGTCTCTCCATCCTCAATCTACTGGACAGTAGATATCATCCTTGATACCTTCTGATTCTGATGGTGTTTTGGATTAAGACATCTCCTTTCTTGCTGAAATTTACTCTTTCATGTCTTCATAACCACTTTTTGAATACATCTTGTGTCTTCATTTTGTGAGGCAAAGTAATCCAAATAGTTTCCATTCACTTTTCTTGTCCCTGATCATTGAAGTAGTTCTTTTTTGCACCAAGTAAAATCTTGAATTCCTGTGCTGTTACTCTTTAAGTACGATTTCACTTGTATATTTTTCTGTGGGGATTAAAAAAATAAACATATAGTAGTGCAGGGAAAATTGACTACACTCTTTAATGTTTGATTTCTTCATTTAATTTGGTAAGCACAAGATAAACTAATGATACTTGATTTAGCTTCATTTTTGTTGTTTTTGCAGGGTTTGTGTGTTGATTCTTAGCCTTTTCACAGAAGTCTTGACTCCTGATTCATGCAGATACTCTGATTTCGTTTTCTTACCATGTTATTTCTTCTTCTGAAACAGAGGCAATACATTAATTTTTCCCAAATGCTATTTGGATTACACAAATTTGTTTAGAAGATAGTGTTTCCTGCTGGTTTACAACTGGGGAGAAATAGTTTCTGTCACTAAAGAACCTTATCAACTCAACCATAAAAAATCGCAGCCCAACCTTTTTTGTGTGTTGGTTGAATGTATTTGGTGCAGTGTTCTTATTTCAGCTGCCAGTGTGGCTCAGAGTAGATGACTGAGTAATATTTATGACAAGTCTTTTCACTGTACATCGTCTGGAACCGGCTGTTTATTATTCCTTGGCAGTCACTGCCTTACTGTTGAGATCATACTTCACAAAGCTATGGAATTAAATTTTATTTAATTGAATATTGGATTAATTATTGCATGTAAACTGAAGCAAAACGCTTTACAGACTTCTTTCAGATCCCCCCCCCCAAGATGTAAAATGTAAGAACAAATTTCTTTGCTGTAAACTATTCTATTACTGACAACACAGCAACACATGACTTTTATCTAAATGTATGGGCTATGGAAGACTTTGTTTACTGAAGTCACTAGGCATTACTTGAATTGGTCCCAAGAGGCTACTGTTGTGATGAGACAGTAGTTTGACCAGTCTAATTAAAGACATTTAAATGTGTTTGAGTGTTAATAGTATGAGGATAGCAGTATTTCAGTATCTTTTTCTTACCTTTCTAGAATTGTGCGGCTCTGCTTCAGTTGCAGACAGCCTGAGCCAAGTTAGCTTTTGCCGCAGTTTGGTTAGACAACGGCAGATTTGTGCTGATAGGGAATGGTGGCTTAAACATTCATGATAAGTTTTGGTCCTACCCATTTGTTACCAAGAGAGTTTCTGAAAGCCCTGAAATTGTGTTTGAATTTGTGGTGTTTACCTCACTAAGTTTACTTCTGATAGCTGTATTGATGCTGGTAGCACATCAGCTACTTGGTTAGTGTTACTGAACAGTGATTGTGTGGTGTGTATGAAGAGAAAACCTGCTAGTAAGACATGGTTGGTTCATGTCAGTATAATTAAAGCAGTGTCATGCTACTGACTCATTCTATTCAAATACTTTAAATGTTGTTTTTGTTTAATTTAAAAGTAGTAGATTGCATGTATCTGAATAAAGGTTGCAAGTGCTTTGGTGGACACAGAATGCAGACATATCTCTGACTTCTTAGGATACCTTAGGTAGGGGACCTGAATAGCAGGAAAAAACACTTGGCTGACCCCTGGTAGAAGGAACCTTTTTATTGTTGTTTTAGTGTTGCAGAATAATTTGCTAAACTTGGTTCTTGATCTAACTTAAGTTGGAAAACAAGCAAGAAATGCACTAATGTCGGCAACCAAGGTGATCGCGAAGGGTTTAGCCGTAGTAAATCCTGCCCGTGGCAGCAGAATTGCCTTGCTGCCTTCCTGAGAATGAAGAGCATCCTAGAGCTACCAGATATGCATCAGATCATCTAAACAGAGATCATGCTTGTAAAAAAAATGTTCTTATATTAAAATACGTTCTAGGGCAAACTTGTTGGCAACATCAGAAGCTAGTAGCTGTAAGAGTGGTGAAACCTGGTAAAATATGGAACTGTGAACTTTAAGCTGGGTAGACTATGTCCTCTAAAGCAGTTTTGAAATATCTTTTCCTGACCTACTCTTTGTTTCCCAGTTTAATTACAGCTGGGATGTTTGTGCCTATTCAAAGCTAGAAAGATTTAATAATGAAAGTACTCTCTGTTCCCATGTCTAATTTCTAGACCAATCATATGTACAATTAGGTGAAAGAAAATGTTTTCTTGACTTGGGTGTGGAGTATCTGGTATCAACAGGAGTTGTTTTTCATGTTAGTCCTTAAACCTGTAAACCTCTGAATTTGGTCAGGTAGTGTTCTAGAAATACATCTGTGGTTTTGTTCTTGCTGTTTTTTCATCAAAACTATTTGGACGAATTACTCCTAAAAGTTTTTCTTTTATGGGCTTATTGAAATTTACATATATATTCTGTTGCTGACTTTGTGCTTTGAGTATTGTGTAGTTTTGGCCCAGGTTGCTGTCTTTACCATTTCATTATACTGCTTTGTAAGAAAGGGATTGACTCATCTGACAGAGCAGCACTATTAAAAAGTTTTCTAGAGCTTTTTAAGCTGAGTACATGAGGAAGACTTGAACCTGCTTCTAGAATAATTTTTGTATGGAGAAATAGACAGCCAGTGTCAGTGAGCTGTGGGAAAAGGTTTTTTTAGAAAACCCCTTTCCAGTCCTTGGATACTTGGTGATCACCCAGTCTTTTTTGCAAAGGATAAAAGGTAAGGATGTTAATGAGTTAATAGCAAACTCTTCTCATGGCAATTGCATAAATAATGTTAGGAAGCGTGACTAATTTTCTGAAAACAGTAAGATACGGCTAGTAAGAAGTCACATCGTTAGTGTATTTGTTGTCCTTTACCTACTAACTGATGCACCAATAACTTGGTAATACTTTGTGGAATCTTTTTTATGTTCTTACTCGGTATAAACCTAGTCTTACTCATTGTTTTTGACACTGTAAGTGCCTCAGTTTGAAGACTTTGTTGTTATTGTGTTGATCTTTCAGTATTGATAAACTGTCATGATAATTTCTGAAGATTTCATGATTCTTCTGCTAGGAGATGAGAACTGTGTCTAAGGGAAGGCGAATAAAAATGTTTTCTTGCTGGAATCTGCTCAGATTTATTTTTTCTTAATTTTGCATATCTTGTATTGGTTCATTTGTAAGCATATGCCCTTTTCTATACTATTGCTGAATAGGATATATCAGTAAAAGTGAACATGGTTCCTGTTAAGAGAGAGAAGCCATTTCTGTGATGGTTTATTGACTCTAAAACTTTGTTAATTTGTTTTTCACTAGTGTGACATAACTGGAATACTTAGAAAATTTCTCTGGAGTTTTTGTTCAAGTTAGTTTAGGAGTAAGTGTTGAATGACTTCAGCAGAGTAATTTAGAGTTAGTTATTTGGGTGAGACATGCCTTTAACCTTGTCTCTATTTAATTGTAATAATCATGCATCTTACCTTACACTTTAACTATGATATTGGAGGTACCTAAAAACTTAAGTTAGCTCACGTCATTAAAAAGAACCAGCAGCTCAACTAAGTGCAGTTTTACACTACATTAAGTCTAACAAATCTGTTAGACTTCCTTTTAGAAGCTGAAACAGTCTTGTCTGTCACTGGAAATTTGCAATAGCCTGTCATGTTCTAGTGAGACCAGAGTACAACAGTAATTAGGAGTTACCAAGTTCAGATTCCGCAGCTCTTACTAATACTTGCTAACATTACAGCAGCCATAGATTAAAGTGAACTACATTTGTGCTCACTGACTAACAGATTTGCACTCTGCTGTACAGAGACGTGGAATACACGTTTTGTTTGGGTCTCCCTATGAAATGTGTGTGGGTGCTTATTATATTTTCACTAGCTGAATTTCTAATAGTGTGTATATCGTACTTAAAATATTTTTGAGTCATTGACCATTTTGCAGTGAGTAGCCGCAGAGTATGATTCAGTTACCTTTGTATAATTCAGACAGTGTTTCATCCATTTCTTTCCTGTCAGTGCCACAGTTCAGCTTCAGGTAATATAGATCACATTGCTTTGCATTCTCTTCCTTATTGAGAAGTGTTTTCTTACCTGTGGGAAGAGTGTAGGATAGAAAAAGTATTTTTGGGTTTCAGTTGTAAGCCATTACTTTCTCTGGTCCATTTTTAAACTAGAGAATTTTACTGAGTTTTGACACTCTAAACATATAGATGGAAACTCTGTTTCCATTGAATCTAGAGACAATATGGGGTTTGTGATAATGCCAAATTTCTAGTTTTTTCATATGGCCACTGAGACTAGGTATTAAATTAAAAAAATTTAGGTATTAATTTAAAAAAATTCGGTTAGGTATTAATTTAGAAAAAATCAGCTTCTAGGAAGCTAATAAAATAGCTCCTGAAATCCTGTCCAGATAACACCAGAAAGTATTTCAGGAAGCTAATTTTGCCATTGTGTTCTAGATCAGACCTTACACAAGATGCTTCATCCCATTTATAAGAGGAAGTAAAGGAAGAAATGTAACAGTTATATTCTCATGATTCAAGTGATATACTTGATTTGTGTGACACTTTAGTAATAAAAGTACAAATGTGATGCTATAAATGAGACGAGTATAGTTAGATTCTAAACTAGATCTGTGAGAAAATAATACTGGAAAACAGAAGGGAAGTACTGAACAAAACACAACAAGTGTAATCCCCTTGTTACGTAAGCATCTGAAAGGACTAATTTATTTTCTTCTGATTACAGGGACTTGCCATGAGGTGCTAAGCCTTTTTTCATTGATTCGGAGAGACTGGACCTAAATGGCGCAGCATGACTTTGCTCCAGCCTGGCTTAATTTTCCTACTCCACCATCATCAACAAAGGTATGTTTTGTGATGTTCTTTTGAAAAGTCACTCTCATTATTAGGGAATTCTAAATGTCATAATCTCAATCACAGTAAAAATGCAAGTCCCTTCATGAATACTCTGATGATGGATGACTCCAGTAAAGTTTTTTGTTTGAATGGCTTAGTTCATGGAAAGAAGCACATGCCTGGCTTTGGCTGTGGTTGGGTTAAGATTGCCTTCATATGCCAGAAGTACCAAGACAGAGGCATGTACTTGATGTTCTTGCTTTTGATTTTTCTGGATGTCCTGTAAATTTTACGCAACTGTTGTTAAATCGAATTATTATATTAAATATTTAATCACTTCCAAGTGATTAAACCCATGCTTTTTTAGACTTTCTGAAATGGTTCTGCAGTTGATGGTGGAATGCTTGTTGCTGCTGGTGGACTGTGGTGCTTTCAAACTGTTGTGCATCTTCACTCTGGTTGTGTCATCTAGACTACTCTTACTTTACATAATGGGACAGTTAGCTTGGAAATGGGAAATAAAAATCTCTGAATTGTTAGGATTTGTAAATATTCCTGGAGGTCTTGAGTATGTCTGTCTCAGAAATGTTTCTTTTTTTCCTGGCCTGTCTTTCTACCCTTTCTTAATTTGTGCAAATGCAAAAGCAGAGTCAGCGCTGGATATTGAAACTCCTGTCATCTGCTTCTCTATTTGTAGACGTCTCTTCATTATAATAGTTTCACGCAATATTTGTATCTGCTGGTATGAGAATGGCTTTGCTTTTCTTTAATATATTTATATAAGCTTCTTGCAGTCTTTCATGTCCATGGAAAATGCTTAGCCTTGAGAAACGTACAGCAATAGGCTTGTGATATTGTTAAATATACAGATAGCTGGCAGTGTTAGTTGTGGTCTAATACTTTGATTATGTATGTCTACACACACATAACAAATGCATTTCTTTAGTCAGGTCATCGAATGCCCTTATTCGTATCACTCTGTTCGTGTCTCTTGTACCCTGACGTAGCTAGATTCTTTGTTTCGTATAATCTGTTTCTGGGAACATTAGGCCTATCTGTTCCAGGATACATAGTCTCTGAAAATGCAAGTTAAGATGCAATCTCTTTGTTTTCATTCTCTGTGATTTCTGATCCATTCAGCTCTTTTGATCTGATTTTTTCAATTTAATACATTTTAAATTGGAAAAGTAATTGGAGCTTGATTTAATATGGCGTCACAATTGCAAAACAATCTTTACCACATATTTAAAAAATCTTCTGCAAGAGCTTTACCTGCATGCTTTATGTGTCAATACAGCAGGATAAAAGTAAGTTCCAGAACTACTCCAGTACCAATAGAATATATCTGAGGTATGGGTTGTATTTGTCACCTAATTTCCAAATTGTGTGAAATTTCATTGCAAGTGTATTTTGTGGCTCCTGTTCTCTTCCATGATTCTTTGCCTCAGGGAATTTAGTTAGATTTTCATCTCTTTCAAAAGCTCCATGTCGTATGCTTACTCTGTTGTAATATTTGTGTGTCATTGTCGGAATGTGCCTTATTTCCCTGTATTACCTCCTCTGTCAATGGTCAGCATTCTGTGATATACAGCATGTTTGGATATTAAGCACTTGAAAAGTCTGTGTGGTAGTTCTTAGTTTACAGAATAAGACTTGTCATTCCTCTACAAGACAAGTCTCAAATGTTGTGGCCCCCTGTCCCCTGTATTTCCTAAACCAGATTTATTTTCTGCTTACTGTATATCAGAAAAACAGAAGAAAAGAGCAGATAAGAGGGATGGAGATGAAGAGGAAGGTTGGGGTGAGGAAGGCAAGGTGTCTCATGTTTCATGCAGAATGGAGCTGGGGTGAGGCTATGGTATCAACAACATTTAGACTTGAGAAGGAGAAATTGAGCTCTGCTTGGTCAATTTTTATTTTCCTGAAGTGCAATCACTTTCAGGGATTACACCTACTGGAACTTGGTTTCCCCCCTGAGCCCCTGGTAGCTGAGATGTTTTTCCTTATATAGCTCAAGGCTGGCATTATAGAAACCTGCTGCCAGAAAGCTGTGATTTGAATGAGCTTTCTAACGTGACGCACAAATTACAGCTCGACTGAAATCCGTCTCATCTATTGCTGCTGATTTCCTCTTAACAGCAAGCTTTTCTCATCTCTCTGTCAGTTACATAGCAAAATCCACCTAAATAGGTGTGTATCTGTCACTCAGTGGGTTTTGTTCGGGTCTGGAACTAATGTATTTGTGTTGGTGCAGTATTGCAGATGGGCACGTGGAATGGGAAGGTGTTGTGAAGAGCGAAGCCATCTTGGGATATGGACAATACTTTTAAGAAAGTATTGCTGTAAAAAGGGTGTGGGGAGATTGCAGATAGATAAACTCAATTTTTGCAGGTTCACTTTTACTTCTTATTAAGCAGTAAGACTTCCTGTATTTCTTAAAATCTGTGTTGTTTCTTTCCCTTTTTCTTGGTTGGCTGAACTGAGTCAGATAATTTCTCAACTTCCAGAAACTGCCAATAAATTTCGTATTGATTACAAAGCTTGCTGTCATCTCTGCTACGAGAGGCTTCATAGACTGGTACCTCCATCATGTGGGGAAAATGCAAACTGCATGATCTTTGCACACTATTTAGAAGCTTCAGATTCATTATAGCATGTACAATTCAAACACTATACATAAAATGCTGTCAGTTATACTTTGTGAAAATGTTGATTGTTTTTGAAGTTAATATGAAAAAAAGATGGAAGTTAAGCTCCAAAGGCAGTATTAAGAGGTTTAGTTTGTAAATGAACACCTGAAGCTGTCTTCTAAAATTTCACCTAAGAGTGACAGATCTAGCACTTTCTGAAATTTTTGGCAGCTTATTCAAAATCTATTTAAGTATTTACTTTTACTTAAATATTTAGATTAATTTGGCAATTTTTGAAGTACTTAAATATTTTAATAATTTCTGGCAGTTTGCTGTTTTTTCTGTCTCCAAGTTTGTTGAGTAATTCACTTCCCAGGTCTCAAATTGAGAGGGTAGTCCCTGTACATTTGACTTCCGTACAGTTTGGAAATACATTCTTTGAGTTGCAAACATGCATGCTTATTTGAGTTTGAATTTTAAGCAGTGAACAGCAGCTTGAGCTCTGCAGGGGCATTGTCAGTAAAACTTTGGGTATCCTTTTTTTTGTGTGTGATTCTCTCTGGAGTAGGTGGAAAAAAGGAAATAATTTTCTTCAATATGTTTTCACAAGTAGTTAAACCATTACTGTGATTTCCTTTTTTGTGTGTGGTTTTTTTCTTTCCTGCTTACTTTGATCAGTGGAGTATTTTAAATATTAATATCGCTTGATTAGATGTAACTGGATAGTTACTGTCAAAATAAACGTGAGGCATACACCATTACTTTTTTTCCTGAATGTTACTCTGCTTGGGCAGGGAGTGAGCTTCAGGCAGCAGGGTTGGTACTTCAGGTGCGGTGAAGTTCATACTCCCTGGGATCATATGATTGTGGTTTGGATTGGAAGAGACATTAAAGATCATCTAATTCCAACCCCCCTGCTGTGGGCAGGGACACCTTCCACTAGACTGGGTTGCTTGGAGCCTATCCAGCCTGATGTTGGATGCTTCCAGGGATGGGGCATCCACAACTTCTCTGGTAGCTGGTTCCAGTGCCTCACCACCCTCACAGTAAAGAATTTCTCCCTGGTATCCAATCTAAACCTACTCTCTCTTGGTTTGAAGCCATTCCCACTTGCCCTGTCACCATCACCACAGTCCCTGTCCAAGAGTCCCTCTCCAGCTTCCCTGTAGGCCCCTTCAGATACTGGAAGGCTGCTATGAGGTCTCCACACAACCTTCTCTTTTCCAGGTTGAACAGCCCCAACTTTCTCAGCCTTCATAGGGAAGGTGCTCCAATTCTCTTACCAACCTCGTGGCCCTTGTCTGGGCTTGCTCGAGCATTTCCATGTTATTTCTGTGTTGGGGACCCCGGAAGTGGATGCAGCACTCTGGGGGAGTCTCACAAGAGTCAATCAGAGGGGTAGGATCACCTCCCTCGCGCTGCTGGCCACACTGCTTTGGATGCAGCCCAGGATTTGTTTGGCTTTCTGGGCTGTGAGTTCACACTGCAGGCTTGTGTTGTTTTTTGTCACGCATCGCGTTACCACCCAGGGTGCTTCTATGCATTTGTAGCTCTTGATATGTGTTGGATCTCTTGTACCACGTGCAGCACGGTGGACGTACATGCGCACAGTGAGTCTGGGGGGAGGGAAGGGGGCTTTGCCTCATCTGCGTCAAAGGTGGCTGTGTGATAGCCCTCTGCTCTGTCACTGGAGGATGTGTGTGGGAACAGCAGGAAGGCTCAGCAGTACTTCTGCAGAATGAAAACTTAGTTTTCAATTTTCACCATGTAGCAGCAAAAGAATTGGTAGGAGTGTCAAAAAGATACATCCAGACAGAAGTTATAAGGAGCACAGGGATTGTGTAAGGCAAGATGTTTTTTGGTTTAATCCCCTTAGGTATGAGTTCTAGTCAGGATGTGGTTTGATTTCTTAGTGCTATTCTCAAGATTTTAGTTTATAAACTACTTCCTACTGATATATTAAAAATTTATTTCTTTAAAATTTCTATAATGTCTACTTATAAGCTGAAAATTTGAAGTATCTTTGTGAATCTGGACACTTTTGACTCTGGGTTTTATTAGTAATTCATAACTACTTGTATTTGCTTTATTAAGTTATAATGACAAGATTAATGAATTGGGCTTTATTTGGATATAGCTGCCTCAGGTGGAAGTAAGTCCTTGCTTTCCATGGAATGCACATATGTAGTCTCTGAAAATCCAAATTAAGGTCCCAGACTTCTTTTCTGCCTTCCAAATTGTGATCTTCTGTCCTTTCTTATATTTTTAAAACCTTATTCTTCTGCTGCAACGCATTTGACTTGTGCTCTGTTTTGCTGCCAAAACAAAGTAGACATACGGGGTTTTTACCTGGTGTCAAAACATGTGACTTACCGACTGTTTCAGTGTCCTGGAGCAGTAGACACGGCTTCCACTCTGTTGGCCTGAGAGGTGGTGACAAAGCTCTGAACTTGACCTCTGAACTTGAAGACTGCTGCACTGTCTGTTATTCAAAGTTCTTTTAAGAATGAATTGTATGTACTGTGAACAATATGCGTGTTACAGTTACAGTAACAATTACAGTTACAGTTCTGATGATTAAGTTTTATTATTAATCAGATCTCAGGTCTACCACTTGTGCTCATTTACAGTCATCGCTGAATTTTGAGAAACACTCTGAAAATTTTTCATGGACAGAGAATCGTTATGAAGCAAATCGCAGAAGACACAACTCTTCAGAGGGGTTTGATCCTAACATTGGACGGGCTAATGGAGGTATAATTTATGGAACACTGTGAATATATTTGCATCATTGCTTTATAACACTAGCTTGAAAAGAAGTCTAATGAAAGTCTGATGATGATAGCTCATCTCTGCTAAATTCTTTTTCTGCAGTAAAAGAAAGATAATGGAAAGACACATCTTCTGGGAGAGGATGTGAGCACTAAGGGCTGGTGAAAGTAATGTGATTCCAGGTGTATTTCTCTCGAGTAGAATAAGAGCGTTGAGTTAATACTCTAGCCAACAGCATATAAATGAGCAGCCAGAAAAAGAGGTTGACTTGTCTTAACTTTGGCTGACTATCCTCTTTCTCTGGCACTGTTTTGTAAGATCCTTCCCTGCTGCTTATGTGAATGAAAACTTGCTGACTATGCTGTTGTATCCCAGGATATAGAGCTGCTGACTTAACTTCTTTAACAATTCTGCAAAAGTAGAATATTCTTTTTAAATTGTTTGTAATTACGTTTCTTTAAAATTTAAAAATCCAAGGGCATTTTGGGAGAAAAGAAAGGAATGGTTGGCGTTCACAAGGCAGAAATGGTCCAGAAAATATAAACCATCGTGGGGGATACCATGGCGGAAGTTCCCGTACTCGTAGCAGTACTTTCCATTGTGGAAAAGGCCAAGGACTGCATGAAAACAGTGCACCTGATAATGAAACCCGCAAAAAGGAAGACAAAGAAGTACCCAACCAATTTGAGGCTGAGGATTTTGTAAGTAAATTGTAATTACAATAAACAAGGTTTAATTTTCTCTGCAAGTACCATTTTGTCTATTACAAGTTACTTTATGAGATTTCACCAGTTTCAGATCATCACGTAAGGAATCACCTGGTCTGTAGGTAGGAGAGTGTTAGTAATTTGTCCATTAACTTTCTCATTTTATATCCAGATTTTATCACTATATGTTTATTATTGTTGTGTATTTAAGTGAAACTACAGTTGGATTCCAGTTTGCTGTGGTATGTGTATGTATCAAATTCTACACAATTACCTTACTGGAAATCTGAAATAGTAACAAAGTGATCTTTATGCCAGTGGTGTTTTGCGATCCCATGCTTCAACCTACAATGTAGGTTATAAGGGGAAGGGTGATCTTACTCTTTGAAGAAACATACATTGCTGTTTTTTGCTTTCTCTGGGCCGTTTAGGTAATGGCATTGGCTGCTGCCTGAGGTGTTTTGTTGGAGAAGAGAACCAAGTGAGCATTGACCTGTTTGGTTCACAGGGGGAAATGTCTAGTCTGTCATTAGAGGTCACGCTGCCGATGTTACGATGATTCTTTATTTCATTCATTCCACAATTCAAGACATACTTTATTAATAATGGTAAAACTTTCTTTCAGCCATCTTTAAACCCTGAATATGAGAGGGAACCAAACCAGAATAAATCTCTAGCTGCAGGTGTGTGGGGTGAGTATTTTTGATGTTTTTAAATGTAAAAATTTAGCAGAGATCTGAAGTTGTTTTATTAGGAACACAAGCATCTTTTTAGAATTATAAAGGTATGGATTGAAATTGGGAAAACTTCAATGTTATTACAATGTAGGCATCTTTTTGTTAAAGGTATCCCTTCTATTTGAGTATCAGTCAGTTGGTCTGTAGATGCAACCACAACTAGGATTCTTTCCCAGAACAAGTATACGTCTTTTTTGTAAAGATGCCAAGAATTTATCTTCACCTTTATTTTCAAGAGGAAATGCAATGAAGGTTGGTCACTTAAAAATAGTGATGTGATTGCTAGCTCTTCAGCTTTGTAAAAGAATGCTTCTGACTGACTAGACATGTTGGAAGAGTTTGGAGAGAAATCTGGGAGGGCTGGAAGAGTAGGTTAGCGTGATGAGATTTAAGGTCTCTTTCTGGAAGCAAATGTCTTATGCTGTTGGTTGTGTTTATTAATTATTTGTGACAAATACAATCCTGAGCATGGGCACTGAGCAGACCTGTAGTCTGGGATTATTTTCTCATCTTCACCTGATTACATTTGGCTATCACTTTACAATTCTATGAGCTTTATGTAGTCAATTGTTTACCCGTAAGAAGATGATAGCTTTAGATTGCAGAGTTTTTAAAGTAATGAATGTACTCAAAATAAGAACGTTTCTCTTTATTTAAAAAAAATTATTAAACATAAAAGCTTTTACTATAAGTTTGCTGAAACTATTGCTAATACTGAGATTTTAAAAGGTATTCTAATTTGCTGATTCTTGTTCTCATACTTCCTCAGTATGTTTTGCACTCTAAAGTATCATTAGATATAGGACAACCCTTCGATATAAATATCTACCTGCTATAAACCTTTGCAGCATTATAAACAATTGGACAGCTTTCTGGTTTTGTGTTATTAGCAGCTTTCATTTGAAAATCAGTATTTTTCAATAAAAGAGCCTTGTTTCATAATTGAAAAACTGAAATTAATGTTCCTATTACCCCCTTTAAAAGGAAACAATAGTCAGGACAGAGGAGTGTTTACAATCCCTTCTAATATCTGTTAAAAATGTATGCATCTGTTAGATTCCATTTTGCCTTATGTATATATGATGGGAGCCTGTGAGTATTATGAAAAGTTTTGTCATAAAGTTTAAGGAGACTTAAGCTCACATTTATGGCAAATATTTTGTAACATCTACCTGCTAAACAAAGCTAAAATCATGTATGCTTTTAAGATAAGGGGTTTTTTTTTTCCTAACAGAGGATGTAGTGACTCTCTCTGTGAAGTTGAGCTGTTTGCAGGGAGAGGAGATAATCCTTTAAAAGGCTTTTAACACAGCATTGGAATGCATGTACAAAAATCTATTTTTTTTCACTTTTTGACAATTTTAGAACTGTTTTTAATAAATGTTCCTTAAAGTTGCTAAAAGTCAATTTCTCTAGTATGACAGCTAGTATGTCTCCTAGATCGTGCGCCACTGAACATGGGAATCTTGTAAGCTTCAGCTTATGTCCGTGTGAGGCATAGAGCTAGAGAAACTGGTCATTGCCATGGTCTAAAGTAGTGCATGTCTTGTCTTGTGTTTATAGAACGTCCGTGTGGAGCTCTAAACTGAGTTGTTAATAAATATACAACTAATTATTATTTAAGAAACCTAAAGGGAAATATGAGAGCCAGGATCTCTTTTGAAGGTTGGGTAACTATCAACATCTAACAATATTTTGATTTTAGAATTGCTGTGCAGCATTCTGTAGAACTGTGTAGCTGGCTTCTTTGAAGAATATCTTTACTTTCAGAACGTGCAATTCCTGCACTGCCAAGTGAAATATTTTAAAAATTATGGTTGTAGAAAATGCAACAAAACCTGTGTTTTTCTGAATTTGCACAGTGTGTTATTTGTGGCACTAATACTGAACTGAGTTCCTGATTTATGCCTATTTGCTCTGGACCATATGGCTATCCAGAGCTCTTATGAACTAAAACCTAGCAAGATTGTGTATGCATGCACATACACACACACACACGTGTATATACACACACGCTTCTTTTTTCTTTTTTCCAGAATACCCTTTAAATCCTAAATCTAGATCTCAGAGGATGCTGGTCATTAAAAAGGGCAGTACAAAAGAACTGCGGATATCTGGATTCCCAGTGGTAGGAAGTCTTAATTCACAGCCAGTAAGGAATGGAACTGGCACAAGTGTTTATAAAGGATTAGTCCCCAAACCTGTCACTCCACCTGCAAAGGTGAGTATTGGATACTGGTGTCATGAAAACCATGCTGTGAAAAATCATGCTGTAATTCTGAATGTGGTCCATATGGGCATCGAACCAGTGACCTTGGCATTATTAGCAGCAGGCTCTAACTAACTGAGCTATTCTCAGTGGCTTCATCTCTAGTTTTTTGTTTCAGGAATTTTTCTATACTCTTGAGAACATACGATGGACTACTTCTTAACTCCCTAACATTCTGAATCTAAAACAGTACCTTCAGCTGTTGAAGTCCCATATGCCATTTTCAATACCTGAAATATGACAATTTTAATTGTTTTGAAATTTTAGTCTTTCTATAAACAGCGTGAACAGTATTTATGAACCGAAGAATTGCTCATAAACAGCCTCTTTTTCCCCAAGAGAACAGATGTTTGCACTACATTAAGGTTGCAGTTATGATTTGCTTTTGCTTAATCATTTTTCTAAAGATTCTTGAAAAGAATCCTTCTGTAGTTAATGACTCTTTGAATTTCTGTTTATATTTCTGTTTAGCCCACGCAGTGGAAAAGCCAAGCAAAAGAAAATAAACTTGCAAATGCATTTCCTCATGAATCTGCATATGGTGTTGGCAATTTCAGTCCTTTCAAATCAACTGTCAAGGCATTTGCTGTAACACAAAATTCAGTGAAAGAGGTAAAGCAGTGTCTGTAGTCAAATCTATAGAACATTTAATTTGTTTAGTTGAGGGTGAACAGTAAATTTTATGCAGAATGGTATTAAATACGGTTTTTTGGATGTTCGTATGTGAGAAAGATGGATGGCACATCACTGGCCGTTAAGTTTTGCACAGTTTCCTTTGTAGGTTTGATTTGGAATAAAAACCCTCATTAAGAAATACAACCTGATACATTTAAACTTGAAAACTGCTAAAGGTATTACACATTTCAGAAGGCCCACTGTTCATTAGCAGTGCTCCATCAACCTGCATTTCTGGGTTTACATATATGAACTGTATATACCAAAATACAAATCTTCCCTCTGCTTTTGGCTATGAATCTATGGGAAACCTGAAACAACAGATACCAAGTTTTCTAAATGAAAACACTTCCAATATTCTTTCTTTTTCTGACTTCCTACACTAGTGTAATCGGTCAAATTCTTCATCCCCTGTTGACAAATCTGGTCAGCCTCGTTTAACAAAATTGACAAGAATGCGGACAGATAAGAAGAGTGAATTTCTGAAAGCATTGAAACGAGATAGAGTGAAAGAGGAACACGAAGATGAGAATCATGATGGGCAAGAGAAGGTAATTTTGTTCATACCTATTGTAGATTCAGCAGCAGTAGTTTTCAGACAAACCATAAACTACTTTTGATTTTGCTGTGAACAGCTGTTAAATAATGGTCTTGGATCTCTAAATGAAGGAAAGGAATTACATTTTGATGAAAATGAAAACATTGTTCCAAGTACTGCTCTTCCTCCAGTGCTACTTAGTAGTTTCTTTTTGTCTTTCTGCAGTATCTTGTTAGTGCAGGTAAATAACCTAGGTACATGTGTGTCTTTAGCAACAATAAAAAGGAGAAATTAAGCTTAGTAAACTAACCTAATCATAGTTTCATTTATGTTGGAAAAGACCTTTATGGTCATTGAGTCCAACCATTAACTCAGCACTGCCAAGTCCACCAGTAAACCATGTATTCAGTTGTCACATCTACATGTCTTTGACATGTCACCAGGGAGAGTGACTCAGCCACTTTCCTGGGTGGCCCATTCCAGTGATTGACTACCCTTCCTGTGAGGAAAGTCTTCCTGATGTCTAACCTGAATCTCCCCTGGCACAACTTGAGGCCATTTCTTGTGTCCTATCGCAGTGTTGGCCAACCCCCACCTGGCCACAACCTCCTTTCGGGCAGTTGTAGAAAGTGATAAGGTTACTCCTGAGCCTCCTTTTCTCCAAGTTAAACAGCCTCCTCTCCCCCACCTGCTCCTCCTTGTGCTCCAGACCATTTCCCAGCTCCACTGCCCTTCTCTTGACTCACTACAGAACCTCAATGTCTTTCTTGCAGTGAGGGGCCCAGAACTGGACACAAGGCTCAAG
>VZRJ01002432.1:0-15520 GCA_013397565.1 Ptilonorhynchus violaceus
ACAGGCCTGTAGTTCCCTGAACCTTCTTTTTGATGAGCATCAACCTCTAGTCCTCTGGGACCTTTGCAGTTAACCAGGACTGGTGATAAATGATGGAGAGCAGCCTTGGTGAGCTATTCCACCAGCTCCCTCACCCTCCCTGCGGTGAATCCTATCTGGCTCCATAGACTTCTGAATGTCTAAGTGGCACAGCAGGCCACTTACTACTTCTTCCTGGATTACAGGGGATGTGTTCTACTCCCTGTGCCTGTCTACTGGCTCAAGGGGCTGGTTGCTGTGGGATTACTTTCTGACTGAGGCAAAGAAGGCATTAAGAACATTGGCCTTTTCTTCAGCCTTGGTGACAGTGTTCCCCCCTGCCTCCAATAAAGAATGGAGCCCTTAGCCCTCCTTTTGTTGTTGGTGTATTTATAAAAACACTTTTTTACTGTCTTCCACAGCAGAGGCCAGTTGTAGTCGAGCTTTCACTTTTCTGACTTTCACTCTACATGACCTCATAACATCCTTGTACTCTTCAAGAGGTGTCTGCCCCTTTTTCTAAAGGTCATAAACTCTATACTTTTTGCTGAGTTCCTGCAAAAACTCTCAGTCTTCTTCCCCACTAGCTCGGCTTGCAATCCATAGGGATGGACTGCTCCTGAGCCTTCATGCCTGTCCAGGGGACTTTCTGAACCAGTGTCCTGAATAGACCAAAGCCGGCCCTCCGGATGTCAAAGGTGGAGGTTTTGTTGACCCCCTTCCTTACTTTACCAAGAATTGAAAACACTATCATTTCATGGTCACTGTGCCCAAGACAGTCTCCAACCACCACATCTCCCACCAGCCGCAGGTCTAGCCCTGGTAGACGCGCACCTGTGGTAGACTCTTACCAGCTGTGTCAGGAAGTTATTTTCCATGCATTCCAGAAACTTCCTAGACTGCTTCCTATCTGCTGTGTTGAGTTTCTAGCAGACATCTGGCAAGTTAAAGTTTCTCACAAGAACAACATCCAATGATCATGAGATTACTTCTCCCAGCTGCTCATAGAATATTTTGTCCATGTCTTCATCCTGGTTGGGTGGTCTATAACAGACTCCCACCAGCATGTTTACCTTGTTAGCCTTCCCCCTGATTCTTACCCATAGTTGTATAACCTTGTCATCACCTTGAGCTCTATGCAGTCAAAACACTCCCTGATGTACAGAGCCACTGCACTGCCTCTACTTCCTCCCCTGTCCCATCTGAAGAGCTTGTAGCCATGGATGGATGTACCAGTAATGGAGCAAGTGCACAAAATCAAAAAAGTGGGCAATTTATTCAACAGAAGTTTTTTACTGTTTTTCAATTTTCTCTGATTTTAATCAGTGTTAAGACTTATATAAGCCTTGGTTTGTATGACTCAGAAAAAATTTGTCAGAGGCACTTTCTGCATTGGCTTGTTTGTAATTGGAAAAAGCCTTTCCAATAGCAACATCCTTAATATATGAGTTAATACGATGATATGGAATGAAGGGCAAAATGAGCTGTGCTAGTTTAACTATATAGTAAAGAGAGTGAACTCTTATTAAACACTGGAGACTGAGGAACACCTTCATGAGAAAGTTCTGAAATAGCAGAAAGTTATTATTTTAGGCACTATTGTTAATGAGATGGAATATGCTTCAAAGGGAAAAATTAATGAATTTTTTTTCCCATGTGCTTTGTATGCACATGCTAACAGTAATAAAAGTATTGAAAATCTTTGATTTGAACACATCTAATGTTCAGACTGCTTTCTACCTTTAATAGGAAAGTTGTGTTTTTAATAGCCAACAGATAAGGTGGCAACTCTAAAGTTAATTTTAAAACCCTAAAACCTATGCATTTGATAATATGAAATTCCTATGGATTGTACAACGAAACAAAGTTGGTTGAGAGAACCAGGGATACACAAGAGCTAATCATGGCAGGAAAAACTGACCTGAGTTTTAAAAGATATGAATGTCATGCAGCTCAAAAATTGATTCAGCTGAACTTCAAGAATGGCAGACTTCATCCTCAGATGTAGCAAATGTTGTTGTATTATACTGTAAACTTAATGTCATCTTTAAATTCAGTGGAGTTAGAAGATACTTTTTTAAAGCTAATGTAATTTTATTGCTTTACACCACTCCAAAAGTGCTTCTGGAATTCTGAAATTTTAGCTAGGCAGTCTTGTGTACACACTCTAAATACAGTTTTATTTTGTCAAAATTCTCTAGCATATGGATGAAACCTTCATCCTAGGACACTGAATTCTGTGCTCGGTGGTTATTGCATGTAGGAGCAGTATTGTGCATATATAATACAAGAAATTAAAGTACTTCTCTGGTGTGTACGGTTAAATTTAAATGCCTAAAAGTTTCAAAGTGGCATCTGGAGCAATAATGACTAGTTTCCCTCTGTAGAGAAATCTTAGATACCATTGTCAAATATGAACTGCAGTTTATTTGGCAAATGGTCAGAGTCCTTAATGTTATTTGCTTATTTCTTATCGCTTATTACCACAAGAATGAGAATAAAAGTTTACTTTTCTTCTCTTTTCTAAATGAAAAAGAATATGCTAGAAAGTACTCATGGTAGGATATTTTTAAAATGGAAATGTGTAAGAAGAAAAGAACTAAAGGAAAGAGAGTGAACTAATTCTTCATAAAACTTACTTGTATTTGTTTATGCCATACAAATAGAGTAAATAAGACAGTGGAAATACTAAAAAATCATGAAATTATTTACAGTGGAAAAGACCTTTGAGATCACTGAGTGCAGCTGTTAACTCAGCACTGCCAAGGCCACCGCTGAATCATTCCTGAAGGGTCACATCCACAGGTCCTTTAAATACCTTCGAGATGGTGACACAGCCACTTCCGTGGGAAGCCTGGCCAATACCTGACAACCCTTTCCATGAAGAAATGTTTCCTAATAGCTAATCTAAGCCTCCCCTGCTGTGACTTGACGCCATCTCCTCTTATCCTATCACCTGTAACTTAGAGAAGAGACCGAGCCCCACCTCGCTACAAGGTCCTTTCAGGCAGTTGTAGAGAGTGAGGTCTCCCTGTATAACAAATAATCTGACACAATTTACTTGGTACCACTGTGTTACCAGTAGCTGAAGCAATTATTCTTAAGAACATAGAAAAGACTTCTACTTAATGAAAGAACATCAGAATAAATACTTAAGGTATTTGATTATAAGGTCTCAGATTCCTTCCTTAAAAAAAAAGAAAATATAGTCTTGATTGTGGATACCTGTACTCTGGTTCTTGATGACGGTGTTTCTCTAGAAAACCATGAGTATATATATGATTAGCTTCTACCACAACCTTAGAAAACATCCTGGAGGTGTTAATTAAAAAGGTAAGAAGTCTGTGTGTCCAAAGAATACGGGTATTTTAGTAAGTTTTACTTTCAGGTCCAGTAATTTCGTTTAAAAGAAAAAGCAAAAAATACCAAACCAAAACCCACACAACCTTGCAGTCCCATTTGTCATTCTTCAGACTACTGATACTGTGTCTGACTTATCTTTTCTTTCTTTATGTGTAATGTGCAAGAATTATAATTGAAAAGAATGTTTTGGATCCTGTAGTTCCTCTGTATTGTACTGCAGAAACTGTCTGTGTCAGCAAAATGCAGCAATATCTAGGTCAGTTCATTGCTGTATTCTTGTTAGAGAATATTCTATACTGATGACTGATTATTTGTCTTCCTACAGGAACACTTTTATTTTTTAAAGAATAGTTTCTAATTGCTTACAGCTGGATTTCTGTCTTAGAAAAAGGAAAAAAACCTGAAGTACGATCAATATTCTTCATTGATTTTGTGGGAAAAAAAATCCAGCAAAGATTTTTTTAAAGTTGTAGTAAATATTTGGGCTATGTGATGCTGCTGCTTTCGAGCATGAAATGAGATGGTGCTAAAGATTCTCTGAAATCACATGCAAATGTTAAATAAGGGATCTTTTTGACTCTTGGTATTGGACACTTTGATTAAGCAAAGACTATGAATGCAAATTTCAGTAATAATTTTCTGTCTTTAAATGCTAAACTTGTGGTCTTGGTTTCACTATGTGTCCGCTAACTACCTGTAATACTTGAACTCTGGGAGCAGGGATGTATCCTCCAGCTTCTTTTGTAGAGTTTGTGCTAGACTGTCATGGTTTTTAAGCCCAGCTGGACATGAAACACCACACAGACAGTCATCAACTCTGCCCCTCTTTCCCCCCACCCCAGTGGAATGGGGAGGAGAATCAAAGTAAAACTTGCATGTTGAGATAAGAACAGTTTAATAGTCGAAAATAAAGTAAAATACAGTAATAATGGTAAATGATAATGATGATAATACAAAGGGAAAAAACAAAGTGATGAACAATGCAATTGCTCACCACGCACTGACTGCTGCCAGACCACCCTTCCCAAACACAGATTGGCTGCTTCCAGGTAGGTCCCCCCCAGTTTCTATATTGGGCATGACATTCTGTGGTGTGGAATATTGTTTTGGTCAGTTTGGGTCACCTGTCCCAGCTATGCTCCCCTCTTTTGCTCACCTCCTCACTGGTGGAGCACAAGACAAGGAGAAAAAATTCCTTGACTTAGGATAAACATGACTTAGCGAGAAGCCAAAACATCGGTGTGTTATCAACACCGTTCTCATTCTGTATCCAAAACACAGCACTGTAACAGCTACTGAGAAGAAATTAACTCTGTCCTAGCTGAAACCAGGACAAAGACTTGGGACAACATACCTAAAGAAATACCAGGTGGCATCTCCAGTGTGCTGTTTGCTACAGCTCAGCTGCTGCTTTTAGCTCACTTTTGGACAAAACTAAGTTGGACAGAATTAAGCAGAAGTAAAAAATAAATAGAAGATCCCAAACAACCTCCCTGGCTGAAAAAACAGAACTGGATAAGTAACTGGCATACTAAAAGCCTCCCAGCTCCAGAGGAGGAAAGGTGTAGTTCTTGCTGTCCTTTTCCATTATTAAGAACACACAGGAAGAGAAATAGGACATACTGGTGGAAGGAACAAATCAGTCACGCTCTCCTGAAGGTGCCTGGCAAAGGGATGGGTTGCAGAGGGATGTTGGTGAAGTGCTGGTGTGTGGATATGTTAGAGAAAAAAAGAGAGGTAGTGCTCAGTGCACAAGTACTATAGTTGTGTTCTGTGAGGATGAGAGGTGCTCTGAGCTTTAGATATTCTTAATAATTTTCATAATCCTGTAACTTTTATTTGTTGAATTCTATTTATTGCTGAAAAAAATAATTAAATGGTATGGAATAGGGGCAGCTAGCATGTTTCTTTAGGCTTCTGTGAATTACTTATTTTCCTAATGGTGCTACATTTACTTGAGTAGGCTGGGAATGTGTGCATGATGTACATTTTTTAGTTTCCTTACTCCAGTGGATTTTGCTACTATTGATAAAGCAGATGAGTCAGTGGCTATTGGCTTGTATGTTTTCTAGGTATCTTCTTTGATTTGTGCTGAGTAGATAACTTGTGTGGGGAAAAAGGGTTTGGTGTTTAGTTATCAGTATTGGTGAATAGAAATATTTACACATAATTTTTCTAGGTGTCATGTGTAGGAAGTGTCCAGGAGACTGATGACACTAGCAGTTTTGGTCAGTGCTCTCTAATTCTTCTTTATATAGTTAGGATTATTTTAGTTTATTCTATTTTCCTCCTATTACTGTTGTAATCCCCGGAGTTCCCTGTGTCTTGGTTTAACTCCAGCCTCCGACAAAGTGCTTGCTGCCCTCAACCGCTGGGGAGGAGAATTGGCAAAAAAAAAGGTAAACCCCATGGACTGAAATAAGAACAGTTTAATAATTTAAATAAACGATTATAATAATGTAATAAGAATTATAATTAAATGTGAGACAAGAAGAGAGAAAGTAATAAAACCCAAGCGAAAGCTGCTGACTGATGCCAGACTCATCCCACAACTGTGATCAGTCCCTCCTGGCCAACTCCCCTCAGTTTATACGCTGGGCATGACATTCTGTGATGTGTAACATCCCTTTGGCCAGTTCAGATCAGGTGTCCAGCCATGCTCTCTCCCAGCTTCTTGTGAACCCACTTGCCATCAGAGCATGGGAAACTGAAAAGTTCTTGATTCAGAGTAAGCGCTACTGACCAAAATCCAAAACACATCAGTGTGTTATCCGTGTTATTTTCATACTGAATCCAAAACAGAGCACTGTACTGGCTACAAGGAAGAAACTTAATTCTATCCCAGCTGAAAGAAGGATCTCTGTCTGTTGCTTTTCCAAATTCTTGTGTCAGGGTCTCTAACAACACTCAGACACCCCTTGTCCATACTTCCACAAGCTTTCAGAGAACGTACTGGCATTTCTGAATACTGCTCTTGTTGTTTACTGTGTCTGTTTTGTGGAACCACTTGGTGACTTCCACTCAGTATAAATGTATGTAAATTTTACTGCCTGCTCTCAGGGGTAGTGTCACACTAGGTGATTTTACTAGTCATTGTAATGATTCTTTTGTACTGCAGCTCCTTTTAAGACGTGATTTGTTTTCAGATGCTGGTGCTGGAAAGCTTTTTGTTGTTTAGCTGATATGTAGAACCTGAGGAGAGAAGTCTACCAGCGTTTTCTACTTGAAACTAGGCCTACTTAAGTATTATTGCTGTCTTTCATAAAATTAAATCAGTAATTACTCATGCATTCTTCAGTGGTAGCTGCTTAGCAACGTGTTTTCTATGGATAGGTTAGATCAAAGTGGTGGCCTGCAGGTTGTATTTTTCCCTTTGGTGGGATGAAGTGCAGTTGTTTTGATGTTAGGTTTGATGGATTTGTTTGCCACTGCATTCATTAGCTTCACATCAAAAAACTGACAGGCTGTTAAATGAAACTTTGGCTTAGATTTTCAGCTTGACTGTTTCAAGACCTATGTGAAGATATTTTGTTTTTGTGCTGCAGCAGCCTGGAGCAGTTATGACTGTTTCAAAGGGAAGAAAAGTTATTTAATATCTTGATTTATTTGGGTGCAGTAGAGTCATTGTCTTGAAGATAGCCGTGTCCAACTTACGTTATCCAAACAGTATGTTTATTTTGAAATATATGTTGGGAGACAATACATACAATTTAACTAATTTTATTAGAAAACCGCACAAAACCGCTTCTGTGTCTCATTATTTATTGAGATAATTTTTTTTTTCAGTGAGGATTATGTTTAGGTTGCTTTCGTACAATAAAATGTCTGTTCAAAAAGAAAAAAAATGCAACTCAGTTGTACCATTTTTTTTTTTTCAAATGCGGGTGAGTAATTTAAAGGTTTAGGTTTAGAAAGTGTCTTCCTTCCTCAACAGCAGTGTTTTAGTACTGAATGTCAGAAATAGCTATGTTCATATGCTCATAAGTTATTCATATATCAACTTATTTTATTAGTTTGATTTTTGAAAGCTTTTTTTTAAACACTTCCTGTTGATACATTTGATACCAGTCTGCAAAAATATCAGCATCATTCATGCTGTACAAATCAATGTTTTTAGTTGCTAGATCATAATTAGCCACCTTATATCACTGACTTGTCTGTTAATGAAATTTTACAAGGTTTCAGGAACCAGACATACTTTCCATTTCTGATCTGAATTGTTGGTACACCACTTCAGAGCAAATCTTGTGCATTCTGCATTTTGACATTTCACTTCGTAATCACAGTGCCACTCTCAGCTTTGCAGTTGTCATGGAATTTTCTGTTTTATTCTTTCTTTATTTCTTTTGTATTGATCTGTTACTTATCTTTTATTTTTTGCATCTTACTGCCATCATTTACTGCCCCTCTTTAGTTCCTATATCACAAACTCATAATTTCTTGAGAACAGCAGCTATTAAAATTTCACACTCTAAAATTTATTGCTGGAATGGGAGATTGTCAGTCTCCCACTGGGCAGTAACTTGCATAGTTCTAGATTTCTAGTACTGTGACATCTTGAATTAAGAATTGTAATTACGTTTTAGGAGTAGAAAGAATAGTAATGATCACAATATTTTTATCTGTTCTAGTAGAATAATGTTCTGTTGTTTTTTTGAACCTTCTCCTTTTGGTAGAGCATCTGGTTATAAAATCATAGGAAATGTCATATGGTGGTGTTCCTGTGCTCTCACAGTCTGAGCTATGTTACGTGCAAGTTCTGTTGTTGTCTATGAGTAATGAATTCTGTGGTTCTGAAGTTCCAGTGTGTATTCTCATGAATCTTTTCTAACATTAGCACAGCTTTTTTCTGTGTGATGCTACAGTACGTGTGAACAGCGTTATGCAAGTATGTTTCTGGCACAGCACTCTCATGCAGGCTGCACTGTAATAAACACTTGATTAAATGAAAGTCAAACCAACAATACTACCACTTTTTCTTTCTTAAATGCAGTTTTAATTAAGGAGAGGAGAATTCCATAAATTCCGTAAAATAAAATTTTAAATGTTGGAGTACATTCTGGCAACTGTAAGTGAGTAGAAATGGTGGAATCTAATCTTCCCTTTTTTTCCCCTAAGTGATATCTAACAGGTTCCATTTATCAAAGTAAAAAATATACGAAGTTGGCATACTTGGTGGATGTTTAGAAGTTTTTGTTTTACAGCAGCTTTCACTTAATGACGTGAATTTTTTTAATTGAAAAAGCCAGTAATTTACAATAAACTTGCCTTTTCAGAATAAAATTTATGTAAAATTTTGAGTAATTCAATGCAGTTTGCCTTTCCTTACTTTTAATCAGAATGCAGATTATATTTATCCTTGATTTGCTGAGGAAAAACTTTTGCCACTATGTAAATTTCTGTCTGTATATTAATGTCACAGCCTGTAGAGAGATTATTTTTGTTCCAGGTTTTTAAAGAAAGCAGAATTTGAATTAAGAAATTATTTTCATAAATTTGAGGTTCACAAAATAGACTTTTTGGGATTGAATAAGCTGCTGAAACACAGGTGTCTGACACCATCTGAGATACATTTCCTGCTCTGTCCAGACAGAAGAGTACCAATCTCCATGAATGCAGTGTAATATTTAGAGCTCAGTCAGACATATGTACCAGAATGTGGTTCAGGTGTCAGTGCGTGCCTGGGCAGTTGAACTGAGTCACTTATCTTTGTATTCTTTTATTTATACCCTTTGCAAAAGTAAGACTCATTGTTAAAATCAGCTGCATTCTCGTAGTCTGAGAGGAAGTCAGTTCTTTAGCCTTGCTATATTAATTTTGCATTTTGGCACTGGGAGGTGACCTATCATGATAGGCCAAAAGGTGACTTAAGGGTTAGGGTTAAGTTCTCTTAAAACTGACACCCCCAGCCTTTCTTCTCATAAAACAAAACCTCCAAATACTACTACTACTAGTAGTTACCTGTCTTTATTAATTTTTTAAATTTAGACCCATTTTAACTCTGCGTTTGAACCATCAGAGAGTTCAAGATACTAGAAACCGTTCTGCCATGTTCCTCCATATAATTTTTGTTGTCTTTGACCTGGTCTGGAACTCAGATGTTTCTGTTGTTGTTTTGTTTGTTTGTGGGTTTTGTTTGTTTGTTTTCTCTCTTATTTCCTTTTTTTTTTCCTTTTTCATCTCTTCTGTGTATAGAGATAAAACTTTGTATAAGGATGATTTTTCACTTGGTTAACTAATGTGTCTAATGTGTCTGCAGTTGGTACTGGAGTTGCTAGTTTGGCTCAGGCCAAACTTTGTAGAGATAAGCATGTACTTGCAATTTTCTCTCTGTTTTTCTGAGAGTCTGGGGAATATTATCTAAAAATGAAGAAGAAAGTAGCAGTATCACAGATTTGAAACACATGATTTATTTATTTCCTGCATCTGAAAGAAAACACTGTGAATATAAAGGCACAATTCAAAATCCTTGATTTAGAGCAGTAGAGGAGGCTTCTGTGAATGACGAGAAATAAATTAAATACCCACATTCTGAGGTAACTACACCAGGGTGAGTAAAGTGTAGGCATTACTTTTAGTACCAATGAGTTTATCTAGCCTAGCAGATCTGTGAAACAGGAGCTGGACAAAGGCAGATGTCTTAGTTGCATCTTTAGTGTCCCCACTGTGCTTGCTACTTGAATGAATAGAACTTGTTCATACGCTATTAGTTAGAAATTATGAAGGTTTGAAAGTCTTGAAAAGGATCTCAAATGAACTGTGTAACTTGCACTGGTTTGATTTTGGATAAAACGTACAATAAAACATATCGCTATGCTTTACAAAAAGGAGGAGAAATAATTTTCTGAAATGTTTTATAGCAAAAAAAGTTGATAAGACCTCAATGCTAGTGTGGTTGTATTAAGTTTTTCAGGTTTGTCTTTCAGCCTGAAGTGTGAGCAACCTTCATGTTGTTGGGGAAAAAAGGTAGAATCAATCACCTTGAAGATGTCATCTTTCATATATAGAGTCACCTCTTAATTCAGATACAATATTAACACCAAAAAAAGAGGCATTAAAGTTTTAGATAAAGTGCACTTCCATATGGTTTATTACAGGATTTTGCATGCATTCTTAGAGTGAAACAAGTTACTTCATTATTTTTTAAGTTTATAACCAGTATAACCAAATAACTTCAGTGAAGACTCTTTGTTTGTTCTCTGTATGTAATATCGTCTCATGTGCTCAACAACCTCATCAGATAAATTACTATCTTTTAGATTTTAACAAAATCATCTGATTTCACCTTTGCCATGTAACATCCCACGTGTTTGGCGTTCTGGGGGAGAATTTTGACCTGAAGTTTCATATATTTCTATGTATCTATATGTAAAAAAAGATGGTTTGCCCTAGGCAAATAGAACAGTGCCTGCTTCTAGAGGGCAGTCCAGCTTGAAATATCCAGTAAACACCTGAATGAAAAATAAAAAGATAATTTATCTTATTCTCATTGTGCTTATGTCTGGGTTTTCCAAGCTATTCTAATGAAATTATTTCAGTTACTTCTGCTGAATATGTTAATATAGTATAGTAAATGCAGTGTTTTGGTGCCTTTTTCAAGGTATGTTGAGAACAATCACAGTATATAAGAAATTCACAGAGGTCTGTGTATTTTGATGCATTACTAAGAGTGCTGTGGGATACATGTAAAGAAGAAATGTAACCTTTATAAATTTTAGTTTTCAATGGATTGAGGGAAAGAAAGGCTGTAAAAATTTACTCTTAAAGGGGAAAGTTACAATAGCAAAATCCCCTTCTCTATGTTCTTCTCCCCTTTTTATGTTGATGGTTACAGGGTGTTGATATTCTTGGATGAGTGTATCAGCCATTAAGTTGTTAGTTAGTAAGATGTAAGAATCTGATTTAGAGTCTGAGATTGGAAAAGATTTTACAAAAAACTCCAGGTAGGTGGCATTTAGTATGTTGAATGTCTTTCGAGCAGACTGTAAGCTGATTATTTGGCAAATGTGTTTGAAGTTAAAAATCATTCTAGTACTTTACTGTAAATCAGGTTACTTGTTGTTTTCTATGTTCTTTACATGTATATATGAATGAAATATTTCAACTCAGGAGATTTAAATTAGTTTTGCTGAAGAAATTCCATGGATTTAGAAGCTGTAAGAATTCTACCTTGGCCAAAAGGGAGTCTTGTATCTGTTCTTACTTCATCTCCAATTCCCTTTAAGGTGTTAGTTTCAAAGGGGTGATAAGAAGAGGATATAGAAATGGGCTAGATCTTGCTGTGTAAATATACTTTACTATACTTTACTGAATAAAGTAAAGGAAGAGTGTTTTCAGTCAGTCACAGTGGACAAAAGAAGAAGGGTTGGCTGTCAAGGTTACTGTATGTTATACAAGTTTCATGCTGGGTAAGGCAAAGAGACGCTTGTTTACTTCAAGGGGTCAAAGTCTTACCATAACTAGAAAAGCCTTGAGAAGGACAGTATAACAAACACAGATGCCTGACTTAAAGTCTACGTATCATGTATCTGTTGCATTTGTGTAATAAAGCAAACTACTTGGGGGTGGTGGAATTATTAAAATGCTTTTGTAATGAAAAAAGCTGTTAAATACTAAGAGCGTTATGATAAATGTCAGACTTTGGAAAAAATCTTTGGTGATTCTAAAAATAAATGTTTGGTGACATTTTTATCAGATGTTACATCAAGTAAATGCAACAACAACCACAAAAATGTGTATGTTGAAATGGGATGCCCTACATGGAATATAGCTGCAAAAAGATAATAATATTGTTAAAAATATTATGTACTAGAGTTTGCAGGGAGTAAGTGGATGATCATTTTCGTTTTGCTTGATGTGATACAGGCATTTATGGTCCAAGTTGACTTCAATGCTACACTAGTTTAACTGAAAGATGACATGGTCAAGTAATGTTGTGAACAAATTACAAAGGATTTTATTTTCAGATTTTATTCAAATGCAGTTAAATTGTGGTTTTGGCTAAATATCAAATGTTGAGATAGGGAATATACCCTTCACTTAAGACAGAGATGTTGTGAATAAAGATGAGACAACAGTAAGCTACATCATGTGACTAAATCTGTATGGTAGCAACTATCTTCAACTCAATTTCAGACAATCCTCTACCCCAAAACAGAGAAGGAGTGTTTGTGGAAAAGATGCATGAGGACTTATGAAATGGAGAGTGTCATGGGTCTACCTGGCCCAATGCCAGGCATCCACGAAAGATTATTCTTAAGGGAAATTAGCATTTATTTTCATGAGGAGAAATATGGGTATTGAGGAAAACGGAAAAAAAACTACACAGCAAAACAGGTGCAAAAACTTAAACCAGCAAAGAAGATATTATTACTAATAGAACTAAAAGTAAAAAGAATAATGAAAAAAAACTATTAAGGCAAACATCCAGATACTTTCTCTTCTTCCCAATACCTTCCCACTTCCCAGCAACCACGCAAAGGGAAAAACAAACATGGAGTTTTGAGAGTCTTTCTTTATGCTTATGGAAAAGAGGTTCTTCTGCTGTAACTTCACGACAGCAGTTGCTCCCGCCTGGAATGCAGCTGTGCAAGGTAAAACCATTTTCTCTCCTATGAAACACTCACAGTATGTGGGTCACTAGTTCAATGGGGTTAGTCTTTTTTAAGGATGAGCAATCCCAGCCTGGAAGTGAAAAGTTCTGCTGTTCAAAATTTCTAAAAGCACTCTAGTGTGAATACTCTTTTTCACGGCTGCAAACAGATTTTCCATCCCCCCAATGCACCGTCAAAATGAATTATAGAGAAATAGTCTGTTACATTACAGCTCTCACCAAAGCTTGCAGGAGAAATCTCAGTTCTGGTATTTGGTGGTTTTGCTTTCTCTCTCTCTCTGACCTTGGTGCCGCCATCTCAGTTTCTTGTCACGCGGCGCCGCCATGTTATCTTTCTCTGTGTGACTGTATCTTTTCATTCTCTCTGACTTGGAACAAGAATTAGCACCTGCAGATTATGCCTGGAGAGTTGGTCTTATTTGGAGCCCTCGCCACGTCTCGCGTTATCAGCTACGTGGTGTTCTGCGCTGGTTGCTGGCAGCATGGCGATTTCCCTGCCTGAATTAGCATAAGCGAGCCAGCGGCATGGGGAAAGCCCGTGCCGAGGCTTGCCGCAGGCTGCACGCAGCTCACAGTGTGTTTAAGGCTGCTGGCGCAGAACATTCCTCTCCCCATGGCTGCAACTTTTCAGCCGCCGCTTGCTGGGGGCCAGTAGGGCAGCAGCCTGGGCCAAAGCCCGAAGGGCCGCCACCCCTCTGCCTGAGAAGGAGAGCAGAGCCTAAGATGGCCGACTTCTGGCTTCTTCTTCCTCAAAATATGGAAACCACAGAGGTGTAACCAGCTCACCTGTTTGGTTTCACAACCTGTCTATCAGTTCTGGGGCTGAGCCAATCAAAACCGTCACAGAGAGGGAAAAGAAACAGTGAAGAAAAAAGAGACGTGGGCTGCTGAGGCACTGAATGTGTGGTCCTGAGAAAAGTGAGATGTCTAAGGGACTGAGGAAAGTGCACATAAAATTTTTGTGCTTGCTATTTCAGTGCTCTTTATCTATTTCATCATGGTTGGCTATAGGGGAAAAATATTTTTTACCTGTGTCCTAACAGGTTAGTATCAAAGAAATACCTGCCTGCATCATGAATTTAATCTTCTACAAGGAGAGGTCTAAGTGCTGTTTAATATCCTGAACAAAAGTAAGTAGGGTATTAAAAGTGGAATAGTTAAATTTATGCAAAATCAGAAGTGTTTCATTGAATTTTTTTTTTTTTAATTTTAGACTGGACTTCAGTACAATAACGAGATATTGGATGTTTTTTTAAATGCAGAAATGCTGTGAGAGTTTGGGATGGTTGTGCCTTTAAAATCTGACTGTCTTCATCTTGGTCCAAAGCTGGAGAGGAAAATTCTTGAGGTTTTCTCTAAAGCTGTAGCAGGCACATTTAAGATCAAATTTTCATTGAGTTTGGTAAGAAAGGAGGAACTAAGTTGTCAGTTAAGTCCTCATTGTTAGTAATGATGCCAGAGAGATTTTTTGTTTTTATACTTTTTAGATTAGTAGCATTTTAGTTTTATACTTTTATATATTAGTAACCCTATAATCCTATAACCTCTATCCTGCAACCTTGTATCCCTTTCCTATAGGCAAAACAGAACCAAGTTATCAGCCTTTAAGCATTCCAGAGTTGGACTGGATAAGCTGTTGAAGTAGGCAGAGAACCTCCAATAGAAACTTGCCACAAGGAATAGTGTGACAAAATTCTGCTTTTCATTGGAGAATATTTCAAAACTATGTTACCCTTATAATAGTAGAAGCACGAAGACCCAAAGGGACCTTTTTTTACCCTTTTTGCACCCTTTTTTACCTTTGTATAACTTACACTTGCTGAACCCCGCTCGGCAGGATTGGACCCAAAGCCTGCGCAGCGGGGGTCCCGGGGCTGTCCCTGGGAAAGCTTTGCTTTCTCTGAATCCTTTAATAAATTTTTACTTTTTACCCTCTTATTTCGGCCTCAGCTTGTATTTTCCAAAGATATAAGGCATCAGTAAAGGTCTGTATTTTGCATAGTTAAATAGAGTGTAGTTGCTGATGCCTTAATAAAGCAGTAGTTGGATATAGGTCCTTGTATACTCTTATTGCTGTTCATAACTACTTGATCTCCACACTTCTAAACCCTCTATTCCTTATTAAACATATATCGAATTCTGGACAAGACAGTTTGTTTTCCGATTGTATCATACACAATCCTGCAGATTTGATATTTGGAGGTAAGAATTAGAGACTCAGTACAGGTATGCCTACAGAGCTTTTCTTCTCATAATTCTCTTTGCAATAGCTGTTAATAATTGTATGTGTTTTATTGTCACTGTTTAAAGTTTGTATTATATTTATATTATAGTTTATATTAGAAAGTTTGTGTTTCAAGAGCATTCTAATTGAATTCTTTCTTACATAAGTAGTTTTCTTTACAAAAGCATTGGTTTATTTGTAATTGTTATCAAGCAGATCTCTTATCATGTCTTTAAAAAAAAGGAAATGTCATGTTAGTGGAAAAATGTTTCATGCGCTTATAGGTAGAATAGTCATCAGCA
>VZRJ01002433.1:4885-78790 GCA_013397565.1 Ptilonorhynchus violaceus
TTTCTTTCTTTCTTTCTTTCTTTCTTTCTTTCTTTCTTTCTTTCTTTCTTTCTTTCTTTCTTTTCTTTCCCCTCACTCCCTTTTTTTTCTTTCCCTTCCCCTCTTCTATTTTATTCTTTTCCGTCATGTCCCCAGGGAAGCTCCTTTAGCCATTTCTCTCCTCATGCACACAGTTCCCCTTTCATGTGCACTTCTGCTTTGGCCAAACCAGGGTTACTGCTGTAGCTCCCCTTAGCAAACCATTCTCTGGATTGACAGAGCTGCCTGTTGTGGTTATTTATCCAGTTCAGCCTGAATTCTGCCTCACATACCTCTGTCTAAGTGTCCCTTCTTCTTTCCATCTCTCAGTGTAAGTCGTCACTCTTCCCTCTCCTTTCAAACACACCCCAATACGTGTCTGGGTGGGTCTCAGCAGGAACAAAGGCCAGAGCTCTGGCCGTGTACAGTTTATATTTACTACCTGTCCAGCTTTCACTTTCACTCCTGACCCTATTTTGTTTATACTGAAAACTTTCCACTGTAAGGAATGTGGCACTGAGCTTATTCTTCCCACCCTTGTTTGACTAGGCTATAGATGTCTATTCTCAGTTAATATTTCATCGTCAAACAGTTTCTGTAGGCTTTTCCTTTTCCTTCCATGCTTCTTGAACTCCATCCAGTTCACTTTTATTGGTACTGAAAGTACTTAAATCTGAAAGCAGTAGTCGAGATGCTATCTCATCAGTATTGTATACTGAGAGAGACATCTATCACTTCCCAGGTACATGACATGATGCCTCTGTGTTAGAAGCCCCAAAATTACATTGGATTTTTTTTTGGTTACACTGGTAGATCCTATTTAATTTACTGAAGCCTATACATACAAATCTATACATTAGTAGGCATGTATATTATACTTCCCTTCAGTCACCACTTTGCAATTATAGGAAGAAAAAAATACTTTTGTGTGACTTCCTTCCATTCCTTATAAATCCATGCTGTTTATTGGTTGTGGATTCATTCTTCCCTAAGTGCTTAAGATTTTTACCTTTTAATATTTTTTCTACTATATTACTGCAGACTGAAGTTAGGCTTACCAGATGGTAGATGACAGGTTCACTCTTCCTCTTCCCCTGCCATTTTTAAAGACCAGTAACATGCTCCTCTTTTTTTTCCAGGCATCTTAGAGCTCACTAATCCTCCAGGAACACTAAAATACTGTCACTATTTTGTATACATTCATTAGTTAATTCCCTTTCTTCCCCGTGCTGCGCATCACAGGGATATGCTCAGTTTCACATCCTTAGTTTTCTCTCCTTCAACCTTCCCTATGACCTTCTCTCAACAATCCTAACTACAAGGTTGCTTTTCCTAACTGTACTTTCTTTTTCATAAAAATTGCAATTTAGTAGTTTTGCTAATTTAGAATCATCACTCCTTTTGTTCTCTTCTTTGTAGAATAACAAATCTCTTTAATTCCTAGCAATTCCCTTCTTCCCCCTGTAATTGAAAGATCATTTAGAATCTATACACATCTAAGTAGTTGCTACATTGAAAAATGGAGGCACTATTACTTGTAATGCTCTTATATGCTATAAATAAGGCAATTTTATATGTTTAATAACTTATCATGGGCATAAAATAAAAAAAATGTGTTGAAATACAGTTCAGTAAGAGTCAAAATCCATATATTTAACAGTTAAAAATAATTTTGTTCTCAAACTATTCCTATACTTCAACTATTTTTGAAGTAAAGTGTAAGCTCATTTCCCATTATATCCCTTCAGTTGCCAGGATAAGTAACAAGAAAGAACAAAGAATTTCATTCCTGGATTACTTTGCTAAATTCACACTTTAATCTTTTGGTAGATGATGTTTTTCAAACACACTCAGATGTCTGATTGTCAGCTTTATGTCTCAGGAAGTATTCCCAGCAATTCAGGTACAGTAAAGTATCTACCTCTAGCAAGCTTCTGTGTACTATATAACTTTTATAGTCATTATAAAAAGTAATTTATAGAAAAAACTTAAACCTTTTCCAACTCAACTGACTTTTGATTTAAGGGTGTGTGCTCCTGGTTATGGTAATCAGGTGTGGTAGGTGCTTTTTTCAGAATTAGGTTTGCTGTTTATGTCACAAAGTTTAGAAGCTCTGAGAGTAACATCCTCTAAAACATAGCATGTTCACAGAAACAGAGATATCAGCTCATGTTTCACTGTTACAGTGCCTGGAATTGCACATAATACAAGGTAGGAGAACTTTTCCCATTTTTAGATCACTTTTTTTTTCCTGGGTGTTATTTCTATTTGCCTTCACTGAAGTACAATACACTACTGACTACAGACTGGCTCTGGGGAAACAGCTTGTAATAAAAATGGGGAAGTAACATAGCTTTCTTTCTTTTTCTTTCTTTCTTTCTTTCTTTTCTTTCTTTCTTTCTTTCTTTCTTTCTTTCTTTCTTTCTTTCTTTCTTTCTTTCTTTCTCTCTCTCTCTTTCTTTCTCTTTCTCTTTCTCCTCTTTCTCTTTCTCTTTCTCTTTCTCTTTCTCTTTCTCTTTCTCTTTCTCTTTCTTTCTGGTTGGCTGGCTGACTGTCTTTCTGGCTTCCTTTCTGTCTGTCTCTCCTTTTCTTTATTACATTTTTTTTCTTTCTCTTCCTTTTTCACTTTTGATTTCTTCCTTGCTTGCTTGGTTCATGTACCATATGGCCTTGCTTCATTGTAAAAGTGGCAGGATCCTTTAATGGCAACAATGATCATGACCAGCAGGAAAGCTCCTTGTAACTGTGCCTAGCTCTGATTAGCACTGTGACACTCACTCACAATATTTTTGAGCCAAACCATTGCAAAGGGGTTTGAACTTGCTTTTCCATCCAGACAGGAGAATGCTGCCAGCTGTGGTCCCAGTACTTCATTGACTGTGTGGGCAGAGGCCTGCTGGTGTAAGCTACAGGACTCCACTGCATCCTCAAGCACCAGGGAAGAAAAGCAGGGAAGCATCACCAGGTGAGGTACGGACCCTGCTGAGCTTCTGAGAGGTCCAGCTGCTGAGCTCTGACTGGGGCAGCCTGGGTGTTGCTCAGTTCTCTGTTCAAACTCAGGAGTAGCACACCCACTGCTAGAGCTGAGCCAGAAACCACGGTGGGGTAAGGACAGAGGCCATATGCTATCCATGGATAGAAAACCCCATACAGCTCAGTTTTATGAGGAACTTTGTCTTTCAGAGTATTTTGAAGCACAGCCTCAGTTCCCAAGAACAGTCCAGGTACCACAAAGCTTACACACAACTGAGGGTAAGGTCGAGTGACCAGAGAATGCTTGAGGGCTGACAAAAGCTTTTAGAATCCTTAGTCTTGTCTTAGGCTGTCACAGAGACTTACCAATGTTTCCTTTGCAGAGTAATTTGATTATTCCAGGAGAGGACTGCTGGAGGCAAGGGATTCCAAGCACCTGCAGGCTGAATCCATCAAGGTGACAGTAATTTTTGAAATGGCACGTTTGCATGGAGATCTGAACATATTTCAAACTGATTTACTTCATTATTGTGCCATTTCTCTCACCAGTGAGCCTCTTGGACAACAGATTTATTTGAGTTTAAATGGGCATGGGAACATCTGGGAACTCGTGAGCTGAGGCACTGTCAGGGAAAGGGCATAGGGAGCCTTTTCACACCCCTGGCCCCATACACACCTACATATAACATCAGATCATGTTAACACAGGAAAGTAGACCACCACTGACGTAGTGGTTGGTTCCCTACTTCTTATCAATAACCCTGAATTAAAGAGCTTAGTGAAGAGTAGCATGCAGTTTTTCTGAGAGGTGAGTTCACTGAGGTCAACCTTATACCAGTCTGACTGGCCATCAGACTTGGAGGGATGCATGCTTGGACAGCCAAAGGTTCCCTGAGACACAGTTTTTAGATTACCAAATAGGGTGTGGGATTTTCCCTGCCTCCCTCTCTTAACCGTGGCAGTAGGAAATTATGCAGGAATTTCCCAGTGTAATAGCAGAAGCTCATGCATGGGATGAATCTGGACCCAAGTGCTCGCACATCACAAGACTTGGGCACCATTTTTGGCAATAAATTCAGAGTTATGCCATCAGTGTGAGACCAGGCACAGTGAGAAACATGGACCCTGCAACACATTGTTATCATATTCATGCTGTTGATTCTGATTCTCTGATAAAGTTAATTGACTGAGTCAGGGCAAATTTGCTCCACACCTGCTCTGGACAGAGCAAGCTCAACCAGCTCTAATCAATCACTCCCACCAGGAAACTGGCACAAACAGTGCTTGTTCAGCTGGTGCCAGCACCTGAACTTGATGGTGCTGGTACAATCCCAGGGTATAAGGCTGTGGGATGTGCAAATGACTCTGAGGGAACCACATCAGAATCTTACACTAAGCCACTTTACTTTTTACCTTTAAAACAATACATTTCCTGAGCCTTTCTAGTAAACTTTGCTAGTCTGCATGCTATTCGGTTAAAACTCTGGCAGCATTTCCTTCATATGAAATGTAATTTATTGCTTTTGCAATCTGTCCATTATCAAATTGGTTCTAGGATGGACCAAGGCTGTCTACATTCAACATCCTCATCTGAGGGCCTTCAGCAGGAGTTATGGCTACACTTTGGTCTGTGGGTACAGCATGTGTGCCAGGAGTCCAAGAAACTGTGCCTTGCATTTCCTGGATTCATTCATCAAGAGATTCACCCCAGATAGGGCTTGTTTAGAAATGGCTATCAGACACACATCACACCTGCCTCATCCTTTGTTTTCTGAATATTTCTGAGCCTTTTAGCCTGTTTTGCTCTGCCCTCCTCTCTGTACACAAAGCACTCAGTTCAAAATCCATGCCACTTCCCAAAGGGAATATGTGTCTAAAGGCTCTGGCACAAGCCTGTGGTAGCCTGTGGCTAACCTGCACAGTGGTTCCCAGTGCATGGTATGAGGAACAGTGGGACCTAAGTCCTGAGAGGAGTGGAGCTCTGCCAGCCCCTGCAACATGGTTATGACATGGGATACGGCAGCCTTGGCAAGCCTGAGTCAGGCAGAAAACTGGTTACCAGCTGAAACTCTTCTCAAGGCAGCCACAGAAGGTTAAACTCTGTATTTGCATACAAAGGTTGGCAGGAGAAAGGAAGGCAGACAGCAGCAAACCTTATAAAGCATAGTGTTTGCTTTTGAAGCAATTAAGTGTGTTACTGGCTTTTAGTGAGCAGAGAGAGGAGCCTGACTAAACCCTTCCTTTGGAGATAAGTCAGACCACACCACAAACTGAGCAGAGGAGGGATGGGCTTCGAGTTCGAAGATACTGTGACAAGAAAAACAGCAGCAGCAATAGCAGCTGCAAAAATCCTAATGCCCTAAATGGACAAATCCTTAACAGGAGGCAAATAGACTGTAAAGTAAAATAAAATGTATGGAAAAGCCATTTAAACATTTGAATCCTTTCATTTCTGTGTTTACATGCAAGAGGTGCAGACCCGCATCCTATACTAAACGTGGGTTTGCTAAATAACGCCTTACGCGGTTTGGGATCAGGAGCTTCGACCAGGACCAGGGGGCGCTCAAGGGGTTATTGTGGTTTGCTCTCTGTCTCATGATAACTTGCTTGTGTGCCCAGAAGTCCAATCAGAAATCAAGGAGGACATCTAGAGCTTTAGACTGGATGCTGACAAACAAACCTGGGCATGGGCAGAACAATGCTATCAACTCTGTTCTCCTCACCCCAGCTTTCATGGGCACAGTGGTGGTGTGCTTCTCTGGGGGCTGGGCTCTGAAGGATCTCCTGCTGGAGTTCAGCTGTCCCGGTGAATTTAATTCCTTGAACATCTGGTCTCCGTCTGCTACAGGAAAGATGGTGGGCCAGATGGGAAATCCTAGTGGCTGCAGACAGCCTGGGGGGCACCTACTACATCGTTCTCAGAGATGCTTTGAAAATGATAGATCACAGGACCTAAAGAGCTTTCACATAGAAGACCTAAAGTTGCTATAAACAGCAACCATTTGTTTTGTAAGGGAAAGATGTTAATATGTGTAAGAAGTGAAAGTAAGAGATATGTTCACTAGAGATTCTGCAGGCAGACCATGCTTCTAGGAAAAGGCAAATGAAAGGCGAACAGTGAGCCTGGGCTGTGCACACTGTGTAGTTGTTAGCAGAGACCCTGCTTCTGCTGTCAACCATTCCAGATGGCCACTTCCAAACCAGTTTGGGAAGAGACAGGCTTGAGATGTGGGCCCATGTGAACCTCATGAAGTTCAACAAGGCCAAGTGCAAGGTTCTGCACCTGGGTCAGGGCAATCTATATATCAGTGCAGATCAGGGAATGAAGGGATTGAGAACCTCCTTGTGGAGAAGGAGATCCTGGTGGACCTGACTCAAAAAAGAGCACTTGCAGCCCAGAAAATCAGCTATATCCTGGACTGCATCACAAGAAGCATGTTCAGCAGGTTGAAAGTGAAAGAAGGTAGATTTAGATTGGACATAAGGAAGAATTTTTTGTGAAGAGTGTGATAAGACACTGGAACAGGTTGTCCAGAGCTCTTGTGGATGCATCTGGAAGTGTTCAAGGCCATGTTCAATGAGCTTTTGAGCAACCTGATGTAGTGAAAGGTGTCCCTGTTTAAGGCAGACAGGGTTGGACTAGATGATCTGTAGAGGTCTCTTCTGACCCAAACTAATCTGTGGTTCTGTCTGAAAGAAGTTCATGCCAATTCATGCCCAAAAGGTAATATAGCCAGCAAACAGGTTTGGCTCCCTTCATGCTGGATAGTCCTCTCAGACCATCCTGGAAGGATTTGTGTTTCCAGATGCCAAACCGGTCAGCATGCTCTGTTTTTTTCTTAGTGTGATGGTGCACAGGCAGTGTGTGATGCTTATACCACATCTTTCATATTATTCTAGGTACTGCAAACTGGCAAAAGAAATACAAACTAACAATTACACGTTAGAGTCACCAGGGGCTTGAGGAGACAGAGGCCAAGTGCTCTGGGCTCTGGGTGAAGCCATTCTATTGAAGGGGGGTTTGGCCTTGGTGGTGTGGGTATCCATCAGTCTGTGCCACTTTGTCCTGGGGACTAGGAACTCTCACTCCCTTTACTCAGGAGTCAAGATATGGCCTAAAAGCTTGAACCTTCATCACTGGGATAATTTCAGCTGACAAGTGAAGGTTGCACTATTTCCTCAAGATATGAAATGGTGAAAGAAACTTTGTTCTACTGAACTGGGCAAACCAGACAGTATAGAGGGTCAGCAAATTTAGGGACAAACAGAGACTCAATGTCATTGGTTTCAGCCCTTGGATTTATTTTTTTTTCATCTTTCCAATGAGTGATAGTCAGAGACTGACCATGCATCACTTACTGCCATCACTAAGGAGGATCTGACAGCTTCTGCCTTGGGATTATAGAAATTGTTTTTTCATCTCCAAATCAGTGATGCTGCAGTTTCAATACAAACCTGACTGAGGTTTGGTAGTTAACAGAAATGCAGTGTAACAAAGTCTAGTGCTAGATCATGTTTATGTTATGCTGTGAGGAAAACAGAAATCAATCCAATTTCAAATGGATGGTGGACAACAGCTGCCAGAACTGCTGCTGGAATGAAACCCTGGGAAAAAAAAGGAAGGGTATTAGCATAGGGTAGTCAGAACAGCTTATTTACAAAAATTATTGTCAGTTGAAGAAAGGGACCAGAAAAGTAAGGATTTTATTTCACAATATCCACAGTATTTAGTTCACAATTTCACACAATTTTATTTCAGCCTGTATTTTGATTCTTACACAGTTTATCGAAAATGGAAGAAAAAAGCCCAGAAGAAATAATCTTAGAACTGGAGAATCCAGGAGAAATGTGAAAGCGATGTCTTAATGGCTGCAAAAAAATTGAGTGTTCAAACAGTTAAGGAATTTATGCAAAACCTACAGACCAATTAAAGCAGAAGGACATAAAGACTATCCGCATAGGTGACACAGCTGGTGCAGAGATTTATCCCTTTAGATCGAACTTGACACAGATTATTCACTGAACTGTTTGAGAAATCTCCCTGTTCTCATATCCCTGAGACAGCCTTGCTACAACTAAACAGGATATTTTGGTATTTTCAGGTAATTTTTGCTGGTTTTTCTGGAACAGCAGGCACTATTTAGAGTGTCAGTCTCAGCTATGTGCACATGGCTTTAGCAGTTTGCAGTAAAGTGCAGACTTAAGTGAGCACTCTTAAGTTCCCATCTTCTTCAGTCCGTTTGTTAGAAACTATCACTCAAATAATAAATACCTATTGAAAAAAAAGGGCTATAGAGTCAGTAGTTTAGTACTTCTATTAGAGCAAACTGCCAATGAAACAGGGCTAACACAATCTTAGATTTTTCTTTCAAGAACAACACAAAAAAATCTGCTGTAAACCGAGATTAATACTTGGAAAAATAAAAGGGGGAGATAAGGCAAAACCAGAACGCCCTAGGAGCTGCCACCACTTGATAAAAACAGTCTGTGTATGTGTGAGGATATTGGTTGTGTCATGAGAGGTAGCGTGGTGGTCATAGAGGTTGCAAATCCAGATGGACACATGCTCTGCCAAGAGGAGAGCAGACAAGAGGCATTAAGTCAATTGTTTTGCACAAGACATTTTCAGGCAACGACCAGCAGGTAGAGTTGACCGAGTCCCAAAATACAGAACAGTCAGGAAAAGGCTGTGTCAGGGTAGACCCAGAAGTTGAAGTGACAAATTTGCAACTTTAATTCAGCATCAGTTCTGTTAATTAATAGTTCATTTGCAAGTATTTGAAGGTATTTGCTATGTTAATTGTAGGAAAATGATGAAGATGGTAAGCATGTCTAAGGGAAGGTGTGAGGAAGTGTGTTGTAGATGGTGCTGGCAAATGCCTTTCGGGAACAACTGTTGGGTTGTGCTCCTGTAGCGCCGAACCGATCCGCTCACGCACAGGCAATGCGTGGAACAGACCTCTGTTGGGCTCCTTGGCTCTTAATGAGTCTAAACAACAGCTGTTCTCTCTTTCTTTGGGCCAAAGTCAAATGCTGAAGCATGAAACATGTGGGTTACAGTGCCATGGAGGGAGTGTGCAATTCATCCTCCTGTAGCTGTGGCAGGCATGTGCACTTGTGTGAGCAGCATTTACATGCATACAACAGTCTTGGGGAGGGCAGGAGAGTCACAAAGTACAGATTACAGTTAAAAAACCCAAAGGAACCACTGCAAGCCTCTAATTGGACCTCCTGTGCAATGCATAAGACTGCACTGAATTAATTTGCTTAAACTAGATCATGTCTGTGGAAAAGAAAATCTTAATATTTTGATTTTCTCTGTTAATGCAGCATGACCTTAGAGAAATTGCTCCAATGATAGCTTAAAGCAAGTGACTTTCTCCTGGTTTGAATCTGGTTCGTTTCAACTCTTTGGCATTGCATTATTGTACCTCTGTTGGCCAGACTGAAGATCACTCTTAACTGAGTTGCTAACTTCCCCCTTGTTATAGTCAAACCCTTCAGTTTATCATAATAACACACCCCTCAGAGATTCTTCTGGGTAATTTCTGAACCTTTTCTGTATTGTTAGCTGCCTTCCTGAGGAGCAGCAGCAGAACTGGACACTGCTCCAAATACACTCCTTCAGGGGACCAGATCATGCTCAGCTGTGTGAATGCTGAGCACGAATACCAGGCTCTTCTCCCCCGCTTGATATTCCCTGTTTACGTATCCAAAGATTTCAGCAGACCCAGAATTGCACTTGGAACAGTGTTCAGCTCATTGACCATTTTTTCCCTCAATAAAACCATCCCTCTTTCTTTGTCAAGCTGACAGATTTACAATCAACTCAGTCATTTTGTTTAAGATGATGTGGGCAGCATCTTACCTTAGTTTTAGTAATCTTGAACTTTTCCAGTATTTTACAGACTATAGAATATAGCAAACTTCTTTGTCAGCTCTTCTGAAATTCTTGTACACAAAATGTCTTGCAACATTTGTAACCCTTATCTACATCTTGTAACCCTCATCTACATTTTGTCAGGGAATTCATATTCATTTAAATGCACCTGCTATATCTACAAGGATTTGCATGTGCACTTCAAATATGCTAGAAGTTATATTTAAATATGCATTGCAGACCAGAGAACTGGTGTTCAGCTACTCACAGATTTTAAAAGCAGAAAACACCATTATCATAATTTAATCTATGTTGGTCTACGAGGATTCTAGAGCAGGTTCAGTGCAAGAAGCAAAGAGAAGCAGCCTGACATTGATTACTGAAGCTGTACTCTTTGATCTAAGTTTTGCATGACTTAGACTGCAGATTTCCCTTTCTGTACTTAGCAGAAATAACACATAATTCCTCCGTGATCTAAAGCAGTTTTTTCAAGCTCAGATTTTCACTTAATTCAGAGGCTTCAGCCGATGAGAAGTTATCAGAGTAACAGAAAAAATTCAACAAAATCTAATTATCCTCACCATTAACATTTTACACAAGTTCTAAATGCAGTGTATTCAGTGTCTGTTGTTAGCTATTGAAGCTTGCAAATCAGAGAATGGTTGAGGTTGGAAGGGACCTCTGGAGGTCATCAGGTCCAAATGCCCTGCTCAAGTGGAGTCTGTTAAGGAGGTGGCCTAGGACCATTTCCAGTTGCCTTCTGAGTAGACTCACAGATGGAGATTCCACAGCCTCTTTGGGCAAGTTATTTCAATGTTTGACTAGCCTCACTGTAAAAAAAAAGTATGAGCTTTCTTTTTGTTTAGATGGCATTCCATTTTGTCAGTTTATGACCACTGCCTCTTGCCCTGGCTGTGGCTACTGCTGAGAGGAGTCTGGCCATCCAGGTTTTGTTTTTTTTCTGTCAGATATTTATATGTGTTGACAAGATCACCCCTGAGCCTTCTCCTCTCCAGACTGAGCTATCCTAGCTCTTTCAGCCTCTCCTCACACAAGATGTGCTCTAGACCCTTAATCATCTTTGTTGGCCCTGCACTGGATTCTCTCCAGTAAGTTCATCTCTCTCTTATATTGGGGAGCCCAGATCTGGACAGATTACCACACATGTGCTTCACCGGTGTTCAGTGGAGGAGAAGGATCATCTCCCTCACCCTACTGGCAACACTTTTCCTAACTCACCCCAGGACAGTGCTGGCTTTTTTTTTCTGCACTGGTGACTCATACTCAGCTTGCTGTCCACGAACACCAAGATCCTTCTTTGCAGAGCTGCTTTCCTGATGGTTATCGTTAACATGTACTGGTTCCTGAGGTTTTTCTCCCTAGGTACAAGAATTGGCATTTTTCCTTGTTAAACATCAAGACTTTCCTCCTGTCCAATTTTCCAGCCCATCCAGGTCCCTCTGAATGGTGGCACCCTGGTGTATGAGACACTCTTCCCAGTTTTGTGTCATCTGTGAACTTGCTGAGTGCACTCTGTTCCAGTGTCCAGGTCAGTAATGAGGCCAAACAGTATTGGCACCAATGTGGTGTACTCTGTGGTATACCATGAATTATTTGACCACAAATGAAATTTATGCTGCCAATCATAACTCTCTGGTCCCAGTTGTTTACTCAATTTCCAATACATCTCACTTTCCACTTACCCAACTTTTAGTTTGTTAGCTTGTCTATGATGATGATGAGAATGACACAGTGCAAAAGCCTTACTAAAATCAGGGTAAACAACACCAAATTCTCTGCCCCCACCCACCAAGCAGCCACCTCATTGTAGAAGGCCATCACGCTGGTTAAATATGATTTCCCTTCATAAATCTATGCTTACTACTTCCAATTACTTTCTTCTTGAAAAGGGTTTCCAGGCAGATTTTCGTCATCTTCTCAGTGACTGAGGTGAGGTTGACCAGCCTGTAGTTCCCCAGCTTTTTGTTCTTTCTCTCCTTGAAGGTGGGAGTGATGCTTACTCGCTTCCATTCTTCAGGAACTTCACCCACGTGACAAGTCCTTGCAAAGATAGTCAAGAGTGACCTTGTGATGAAATCAGCCAGTTCTTCCAGGACTCATTGTGTATGTTTAGTTTAAGTGTTCCCTGACCTGTTCCTCCTCCACCAAGAGTGAGTCCTCCTTGCTCTGGATTTTCACTCTTGTAGAATGGGCCTGAGGTTCCTGAAGACCAGGCTTATTGATAAAGACTGAGCCAAAGGCAGAACTGAGTGCCTCAGCCTTTTTGTGTCATCTATCAGCAGCTGCCCTTAGCAGACACTAATGGTACCCATGTTGTCCTTCTGCCTGCTAATCTTGACCCATAAGCTCTCAGCCAGCTCAGACCTGTCCCAAAGCTGATCTCCATGTACTTCAGATGCAACTTTCACTTAAAGAGTAGCTCCTCACCCCTATCTTCTTGGCCTGTCCCATCCAAAGAGCCTGTATCACTCCCTTGCAGGCCTCTGACCATGTGAACCTTCCCACCATGTCTGCACGATCGCAGAGGTCATGGCCCTCTAGCTGCACACAGACTGCTAACTCTTTCTGCTTGTTATGCCTCTGTCTCCTTGACAGAAAATATTTTTTACTAATAGAAATCTTTCCCTGGCTCTCAGAGCTCTGTATTTTTTTGAGGAAACCATATTGAGCTGTTTTATTTTCTACTTGTAAGGCAGGTTTTCCAGACAATGAACTGTAACTATTTTCTGAACCTTTTTCAGTCTGTATCCTAATCAATATCCTTTTCCAAGTATAGATCTCAGTGCTGACCGCAGCCATCCAGATGTGGTCTCCCTAATCCTGTGTACTGTGTGAATAATAATGTCCTTACTTCCTACTATACTTCTTTGGTGATTATTCCAAGGAATTAAACTTTATGAGTGAGGAAGGTGGGAAACAATGCACAACAGAGAGAAACGTGCTTTGTGTTTGTTCAGTGATCCACCTGCAACCCTAACCCTCCAAAGCCTTAAGAGACTGAAAGTGCTCCATTTGTGTGCTGGGATACACAATCCCACACTAGCAATCTGGAGAGCTATCAGCCAGCCTGTGTGTAAACTTCTGAAGCCTAGCCTATGAAGGCTGAAGTGAAAAAGGGATATACTTCTAACCAAGTGAGAAGGAAGCCCTCTGTATTTTGTGAGGGCAAGTCCTTCTGTGAAAAGAAGTTATGAGATACAAATTCAAAGGATTGCCAATTTTTCTGTCCACCCTACAGGAATAATTTATCCCTACACATATACATGTTAAAAGTAAATAATAATGCCTAGATCTTAAATCACTCTTGGTGGTAAAATAGAACCACAGAATCACAGAATAACTCAGTTTTGCTATCCAAACTCCTGCTCAAGCTCTGAAGTCTCTTACACACATGTAAAGACCTGGATCTCTCTTCTTGAGATCTTCCTTGTAGGTATTGAAAGGCTGCTCTGAAATGCTCTCTTCTCCAGACCGAACAAGCACAGGTCCCTTGACTTCTCTTCACAGGACAATTGCTCCAGCTGCTAACCATGTTCCTGGCCTTCTGTTGAATTTTCTCAATTCAATCAATGGAATGCTGGGCAAAGAAGGATAATTACTCCCCTTGGTGTATTTACCTTGGTGCTGTTGATACATTTCTGGATGCTGTTGGTCTTTTTGTCTGCCAAGTTTGTGATCAACTTGCTATCTACCAAAATCCCAGTGTCCTTTCTAGCAGTGCATCTTCAGCTTGTATCGCTGCAATGGGACCTTCCTTCCCAGGTGCAGAGCTTGGCATTTGTTCTTATTAAATTCCATTAAGTTCTTGTTGGCCTATTCCTCTGGCCTGTCTATGTCCCTTTGGATTCTGGCATTGCTCTCAGGCATATGGACAGGCACCAGTGTAGCAGTATCTGTAAACAAGATAAGAGTGCATTACATTGCTTCCTCCAGGCCATTGACAAAGTAGTTAAAAAGGACACGTTTTGTACAGATCCTGGAGTATTTAACTGTACAGGGCCTCCAGGTGGAGTTCAACTGATTAACCAGCCCAACCACTGACCATCTTTTCAAGCTTATACTTGTCTGCTGTGCAAACCAAAGCATCCTAAATTGGATATTGGGATATTGCAGGAGGAAGTTTCAAAAGCCCTGCTAAAATAAATGACAGGCACTGCTCTCACATTGATCACCACACCAGTTATTTCATTGTAAAAGACCATCAGGTCTGTTGGGCATAAGGGCTTTAGTAAATCCATGTTGACTGTTCCCAAACATCATCTTCATGTGTCCAGAGATGTTTTCCAAGAGGACTTGCTCCACAATTTTGTCAAGAACCAAAGTGCAGTTGACCAGCCTGTAGTTTCCTGGATGGCCATTTCAATTTCTTTTGAAGATGAGTGCAACGCTTGTCTTTCTTCTGAAGTCATGGATTTTTTTCAGTTGCCACAATCTTAGAAAAAATGAGTTACCTTGCAAGGACATTGACTAGGTCTCTCAGTACAGCTTGATCAGACCCATGGGCCTGTATGTGTCAAGTAGTTATAAATAATCCCTGACTGAATCCTCAAGCACTGCTGGTATCTGCTTCTCAGAGTTCCTAAGTGAAAAGACTTGGAAGATTTTGTTTATTGGGGGAGGCTGAAGCAGCGTCTTCTCTGTGTCCATTGACACGAGATCACTCGCTTCACTCAGGAATAGACTCATGTTTTCATTGTTCAGCCTTCTACTACTATAACACGATGGTGGGACATCTTCTGGTTGCCTTGACATCTCTTGGCAAAGCCAAGTTTAGGAGAGCTTTGGCTTTCCTAACATCATCCCTACACGTCCAGGCAACATTTATACATTTCTCCTTTGTAGTCTGCCCTAGATTCCACCTCTCATATGCTGCCTTTATTCTTTGGAGCTCTGTCATATGTTTCCTGTTTAGCCAAGCCTGTATCCTAATACAGCTATCTTTTTTTCCCCCCCTGAGTATTGGCATGAAGCACTGTTCTCAGAAGATTCTGTCCTTAAAGACCTGCTAGCTCTCATGAGCGTCTTGAGCCTTCAGAGTTGCCTTCCATGGGATCCTACCTGTAAGATGCCTGAATAAAATGAAGTTTGCTCTTCTGAAGAGCTGTCTTTACTCTGCTACTTGTCTTTACCAATGAGTGTGAATTCCTATGGAGATTTACCAAATTAATGTACACTCAGAATAGTTTAGGGGAAAGTAAGGCCAAGATTCAGTAATTGCTTAAGGAAGTAATTTCAGTTTCTGGGCTACAAGCACATGTTGTATTTGTGTTTATGCCAAAGTAGAAGTTCTTTAAAATTAACTTAAGACAGATAATAAAATGCCTTTTGCAAGCAAGGGACAAAAAAGATCCATTTTGCCATCAATGATGTTTTAGACAATAAAGGCATCCTTCATCCTTCTCACTTTGACGTCACTACATGGGACATGTGATTTCTTGCAGCGTGATTTCTTCCTGGCATCTCTTGGCTGGTGGCAATGACTCTCTATAAGCAGTGTGGATGAGCCACCTCATTTTGGATGGAGAAAAGTTTGGGCACATAGATACAAGCCGAATTAATCAATTCGTTTTCAGGGTAATCAAATGGCCATGTTTAATTTTATTTACTGTCACAGATACAGCACATCTAACACTAGTAAAATTTATTTTTGCAGAGTTCTGTGGTGGTGGTGGTGGTGGTGTTGTTATTATTATTATTATTATTATTATTATTATTATTATTATTATTATTATTATCTGTATAGGCCTTTAAATGAGGTCTTCATAAGTCTTTTAGATTAAATAGAGGCCTTTCCATATATTTTCTTACTTTCTGCAGTGGTGGCCATGGTATGGGCTCCTCATAGGGCTAAATTTCATTCATACTTGTAGAGAAGATAAAAGGAAAGAAGACTGCAGGAAGAAAAACGCTTGCAGGTTATTTTTATATTCTTTTTGAAATTAAAGTGAATGGTGTAACCTCTTCCTAGGTTGTTCTAAGCCATCTTATAAAATAGTGTGGTGCAGTTTTCTGTAGTGTTAATTCAGATCAAATGAACATGAAGTAAAATTTGTGGTAACTGGAGTTACTGTGTTTTGCTTATTTATTAGAGCAGTGCCAGGATACTTGCACTGCAAAGGCCTGCGCTGTATATGTGGTATGAATAAACAACATTTCTCTCTTAAAAGTCTAGCAATCTCACTCTTTTTAAAAGCACTAAAATTATTTAAGATATAAATTATTTGTATTAAAATATTAGAAACTGAAAAAAATCCAAGGAATATATATTCACTAAGTAGGGGCCATTCCTGTGCCTTAGAAAGATATGAATTTTATAACCACACATAAACAATTACAAAGTGCACTATGTGCACTATGCTTTAGAGAAATACACCAAAAGTGTAAAAGGTTCTGTTAAACTGGCAAAAGCCTGTGAAATAAAAAATGAATTTAAACCTCATTCTGACCATTGTTCTTGTTTTGAAAACTTGAGGTTCCTGGAATTTGCAGGTTTAATTTTTGTATCTTTTATTTCCTTTTTTGGAAATGAACAGTTGACAGTCTGCTTTATATGCAGCATGCATAGCACATAAATAGCATTCAAATTAAATTCTACACCAGCTGTACATACCCCATACATGTGGTTTGCGAATGTTGCTGACTGCAAATGGTGCATATTTTGATTTTCAGTTGATATCTAAAACTGTGAATTATCTTCTGAATATGTAGTGTTTTGCTTTCAATCCCTAGATTACATTTATATCAAGCAAAATAAATACAACTGTCTGATAATCACAACCTGGTTTTCTTCAACTTAGGTAAAGATTAGTTCCTGGCACAGTGACCCAAAGTCTTGTCTTCTTCAAGGCAAGAGTCCCTTGTCAGATTTTGGATCTGAGAGGGAAGTTTGAAACGAAAAGTAGCTACAGAGGGAAAAACTCAGCATGTTCCTACATGCTGCACCCTGTTAATCTGAAGTCTCTTGAATACAGGGCTGCTTTTACTGCCATAAAGTCCCAGTGTGCTTTTAATGCAGTAAGGTTTGGTACTCAGCTATTAGCTCTTTCAGGCATGTTCACACTGCTTGACATTTATATAACACTGACTCCCAGAAACCTGTTCCAGCATCCACTGGGCCCAGTATAAAACCTGTGAGGATTTTTTTGGATGTGGCCTGTGTCTGGTGCTTCCAATATCCTGGTCAGGAATATGGCAGGGAGCCATCGGAGGGAGGAGAAGTAGCCAGATGGCACCAGTACACTGTTGCTTTGGCATTTTTTTCTGGCCAGCTGACTGGTGCAATCTCTAAGGAGGATTTTTTTTTGTTTGTTCATTTGTTTTGTATCTTTTCTTTCAGGTAGTCTGTGAACCTGAGTTAAGCTCACTGGTAGTTTGATCACCTTACAGATTTTCCACATTTTCTCTCTTTTAGCTGTATACAGTGTTGGGGGAATTTACTTTGGTATACTAAAATCTTGCCCTGATTTCATATTCATCCTTCATACAAAAGCCTTGTTGGCTCTAAGGAGTGCCATATGCTTGAAAGACATGCAACACTGATATTTTTTTTCTATCAGCATGTCTATGAACATTGTAACAATTCAAGACAAACCTGAAAGGGAGCTAAGACATATACAGATATTTATGTCCACACACCTCAGAGGGAGTTAAGACCGATATAGATATTTATACCCACAGCAAAGATTTTATTTTAAATCCTGTCTGAAATTGAAAATACCCTCTCTCACTGGCTGTATCTCACATGTTGGTGTCTTCCTTAACAAGTTGATAGGGCTTGGGAGAATCTATGGGTGCTCCCTCCAGAGAGTGGACATAGATGTGAGATTTGTCTCCTCATCTTCTGATCTGGCCAGACATGAGCCATTTCTGGTCTCTATAACTGTGTTAACATTGCTCTGTGCTCAAGTCAATAAGGCCTGGTGACAGGCTGTGTATATTACTGGTTTGTGTCTAAACAGCTTTGAGACTAGAGCTGGCTCGGATCCAGCCTTCTGAGAGCACCGACCAAGCTGCCTGCGTGTATCTGCACCTGTCCACGTGAATGCATTATAAATTGTATACGATGCAATATAACTCACTGTTTACAATGACATATCGTGACACCTCCTCCTTGAAACACATTTTTCCTCCACCTAAGCCTTTCAGCAATAATCCAGCACAGGAACAACATGGCTAAGAGAATAAGTGCATCACTGGGAGTTACCACTTCTCCTTTGTGTTTGAACCCTATGATCTGCCTAATTGAGAGATTGATCTTGATTAGTTGTGAGCACCCACAGTTCCTTCTGATGGGAGCATATGGTATTGTACTGTATGTGCTTTGAGCCAGGAAACAGATCTCTCACTACCCTTTTTACACACAGGGCTGACATTACTGTGAAGACAGGCAGCAGTAATATAATGCCTTCCAGCAACTGTGAAAACTGTGTGATTCAGATGCTTTTCTGCTTGCTGATAATTTAGTTCTAATAGTACCTTAAAAAGTGGTTCGTCAACCTCCCCAAAACAAACGCTCTTGGGTTGTCTGTCTACTTGCACCTTTACAGGTGATGACGTTCCTTCTGGTTTAGTATCTCAATGGTGAATGAGTGACTTCAATGTAAATGTAACTGTCAAAACATTAAATTAAACCTGCTTTTGGCAAATATCTTTTCAACACATCAGTTACGGGTTCTTAAATACTCTGTTGAGACTAAGGTGAACATACTACACCCATTTTGATGTCTGATTTTTGTAGGACACAGAGGCAGCAGCTCGGTTGTTCTATGGGATGGAGAAGATAGGAAACAGCTGCATTTGTGCTCTGCAGATGTTCAAGACAACACCGGTCAGGAAACCGCTAACTACCTTTAATTGATCAGCTCACCAAAGTGGGGCAGTGAGCGTTCACATCTGTGGCCCATTCTTAAAACATGTTTCCTCTACACTAATTCTTGCTGCTGTCTGGAAACTTTCCAGACTGCTGCTAGTGAACTGAAGACAATTCCTTCATAAAGAAGCAGGCATTTCCAGCTCTTGAAGGGCTTTAAAAAACTAAGCAGAAGTGTTTTCTGTTATAACAACTAGTTAAAGTGAATAAAATGTACTTAGAGAGGATTTTAATTTGATTTTAAGGTTTGCTACTTCTGTAGGATCACTAAGCCTTGGTGCTTTGCTTGCTATGCTGAAAATCAGGTGGGGTTAAAACTCTTGCAAAAACTGAAATGAAATTATGTAACAGACCTCTACATGTCACAGACAAGAAGCAGCAAAACAAGTCATGTTTAGTCTGCAGGGCCAAATGAAAAAGATATTTCTCCATTTCTTTATTCAGCCATGAAGCTGTGAATGCTTTCCTAAACCCACGTGGTTCCGTGCACACCTGTGCCTCCAGGTAGCAGACAGAAGAGCTCTGACTTGCGAAAGTAAACCTGGTTTCAGATGCTACCCCCTCCTTGCGGCTTCACACGTCCCATTCAGATTCAAATCTTCTGTCTCTCTCTTTACCCCCAGGGCTTCCTAATCCTTAGCTGTACCAGGGAGGAGCGCAGAAGCTTCCTCAGCAGAGCAGGGCTGCCTCTGCCTTGGAAATGATAATGTCCCCTGGGCATGGCTGGCAGTGATTAGGACCAGCCCAGCATTAAACTGGAAATTGGCTAATCCCTAAACAGATTGTTAGCCAATGGCTCAGTCTGAGCAAGGTTCAAATCCCAGACTCATCTCATGTTCTGCATCTCTAAGCATTCTTTAAGCCCTCATAGTTTGGGAGAGATGCGTATAAAACATGACTACCTTTGGGTGATAATGTGACTGCTCCTAACCTTGATACTGACAATTTCCATGATAAATGTAGTGACAATCATTTTAGAAAGATAAAGATGGATTTAGAAATCGGTATATTCTGTGAATCTGAGAGGTGATATGTTCAATAATAAAAATAATAATAATAATTATAATAGGTAACAGGTTGTAGATTTCCTCAAAATAGGACATTGATGAGACTAGGAACTTAACTAGGACTGGATGTTTATATCCAGACTTACAAATAGTTAAACCGCTAAAATTTATTGTGAAGTTGTTTTTCTTCGGAGACTTTTTGTCACTTGGTGAAGTTAAACTTAGTTTCTTTATGTTGCATTCACATCTGGAAACAAAGTTTTATCCATATCTGAAATTTAGCAGCCTTGAAAGCTTTCTGACCCATGTAACTGCATAAAAGCACATTGAATGGAATCAGCATGGAAAGTTTACTGTTGTGTTATTCCAATATGTTTGTTTCCTTTATCTGGACATCAAGATAACAAATCAAGATACAACACAGGAAAAGATTACCTAAGCTAGGCAAACAAAATCTTTTAATCTATGTTGCAAAGTAAAAACCTTATTTGTTTGTCTCAAGTATGAATACCTTTCGGTTTGAAGCACAAGTTTCTGTATAATTTTGAATGACCAGAAAAAGAGGAAATATCGTATTCCTTGTTTTTTATCAGAAGTGTAGAGGGTATGAAACTAGAACAAGAAAAGGGAGAAGAATTACTTTTTTCTTCAAAAATGTGTAACTACTAAACATGATATATCGGTCTAAAGTTTCACCTATCTGAGAGGAGCTAATGAGAAACTGCTGGAAATACCTGTCTCAGCCTGAGGATAAGGATTCTGCTGGGGCTCCAGATTAGGAGTAGAGGTAGAGCTTACTTGTCACTGAGCATACAGCTGATGCAGAGTGTGGGAGCTCATGCCAATTTGACATGCAAAGGCAAACAGAAGGATGTGGAAAAAACCCACATCTTTTGGCAAAAGCTTGACTAAGCCATGCCTTTGCTACTGCTGAAAAATAGCTCAGGACAGGCTTCTGGCAGTGAAGCCAAACAACATGATACATTCACTTCCACATGCCTAAATTCTTGTGCCCCTTGAAAGAGGGGGTGGCTACATCCAACCCACCACCTGGGCATGCGTCCTGGCAAGTGCTGTGCTCTGCGCCATACCCAGGCAGCACAGGCTGCTGCTGCTTGGCACAGACCAAAACTGCACCAGGGAACATGCTGACATGGTGAGTGATCATGGGCTTGAGCCTTTGCTTTATTTGTTAGTATAGACTCTGCCTGAGAGAGCATGATGGAGCTCTTAAGCATGTGTCTCTTAGTGACGCAGCAGTCCACTGTATCTGGGTAGGGAAACGGTGCTATGTCTTCCCTGAGAGTGTTCTGGAGATCCGGGACTCCCAGAGCCCCTATCTGTCTAGGCAGGATCCCCAGCCGGCAAACCCAGAGGGGTCCGTCAGGCCACCACACTAGCACCCACAGACCCAGGAGCGGTCTCAGGCTCCAATATAAGCGGCGGAATCCACATGTGCAAACCGGAGGCAAAAAGATTGGAAGGGGTTTTCTGTATGAGTTCTGAGGAAGTTTAATTGCACAGAGGGTTCAGGGACGAAAGACATTAGGCGAGGAGGGTCCAGGGATTTTATAGGGATAGGAACAACCAATCAGGGTCAAGCAAAGGGGAGGGGAGAATACAAATTGACCAATTGGGTGTAAGGTGGGAGGGAGTAGACAGGGAGCAATCAATGGGGTGTTGAATATCATAGAACTTTCTAGAACTTATACATATTAAGGAACTTATACATATTCAAAGAGTGTTACATAAAACGGGGCGGGGCAATAGAAAACCAATAGGCGTTAAATGGCTACACCTGGGGCATGTGGGTAGTTGCCCTAAAAGTAAGGGGGGATGTCAGTCATCCGCACAGGCCCACCAGGAGTCAGTGGCCAAGGTCTGGGCCTGTGGGTCACTGGTAACATGTGCGGCGGCCACAGCCACCGCAACATCTTAGGAGCAAGTTCTCCCCACGTGTTAATATTCTGCCCACTGACCTCACCCTGCATGTCTACTTTTGTGTCTCCTCAACTTTTAGTTAGTCTTCGAACCAAAATAAATTGTGCTGGGGACATTTTGGGGGGCAACTGTAACCCACAGTGTGGAAGTGGGGAATTGGGCAACGAGTACCAGTAGCTACTGCTCCATGAATTGTTCAGTCTCCAAGGATTCATTGAGCTTTCTGCCTGGGAGCCTCCGATTTTGCAGTTCAAGGTCTAAGGCTGCTCTGCTTCTGTCTCTATATATAAATTGGTTGTATATGTGATCGATTGACTGGCTGGCTGTTTGACTGACCAACTGTGTCTGTTCTCAGCAAGAGGAGATTTTGGTGTCTAGGGTGCTGCTTGATCCTGTCAGTCACTTATGCCACTTCACTGAAAATACGGGATAAATGCTGTAGAATTTGCCCAGCTAATCCACTGACTATGTTGTGTGCTGAGAAACATCTCAGAACTCAGATATTCTGAATGTTCTGCATATTTCTACATTCTGACTGACCCTGTGTTGAGGTAATTATTCATTCTTTTGTTAACACTGATGAGTATTGCAAGTATTTCCCATGCATATGCTAAGTGATGTTCATGAGAAAATGTCTTTTCCTTCAAATGCAGTGTGTACAAAAGGTGCGTAAATGCACTTTCAGGGTAAATTGCACACACTGAGGAGTAAAGATTTTGCAGCATTTGACATCCTCGTGGTATGGGGTTTTTTTCTCTTTCTGAGAGCAGAGGACTTCGCATGTGTGATTTCCCTTCTGAACAGTTGTTCCTCATTATTTCTTAGTTTTGCTTTGGACATATCCTGTTTGACTGCCCACTGCCTGCAACTGTGTAATTCCATGGGATATTCTGGTTTTAGAGCTCTAAGTTGAAGGGTTGATCTATAAATCTGGCCAAGAAGTCTCCAGAAGGTCAGTGTGGAATAAATAGCAACAGTGTAATGTTCTCCCTTTGTTGCGTTATTAGTAGATGGCCTGATTCTGCACTTTCAGTGAGACTAATTCGGCATTGACATAATTCAGAAGCAGCTCAGTTTTTACGGACTGATGATAAAGTTGGACTGATACCAATGTCAGGCTGACATAACAGGTTTAAAGACGGATGTAAGAGGCATAAGTCAAGAGTTATGTACTAGTTTTGGATTTCCCCACAATGTGGTCCCACTCTGCCCTTGCTCTTAGTCAACTATAATCCACCTAACTGAATTAGCCAGAGACTATATATTATCTCACGACTCTGGCTTGGTAGCTGGGGCTTAGTGTTGTGTCATCTATAGTCACAAGGTTTGGCATCACCTTGGAGAGCGGAGAGCAAAAAATGTGCTTCTTTTTTGTGCCTGCATGGCACTACCCCTGTGACAGTGGGCGACTTTGGCAGGGAGTGGTTCTGTGCAGTTTGGAAACTGCAGTCACTAAAAATAGTCAGGAAGGTTAAAAGAAGCAAGAGTGGGCAAAAGCATTTAATGTGTGATAAAGTAAGTGAATTTATAACTGATTTTATTACTTAAAGTTCAGACATCATTTTTACTAGTCTTTGTCTGGTGTAAATGAAGATGAAAGAAGTTGGACAGGGCGAGACTTGAGTACTGCAGGATGCTTCAGGAATCACGTCTTTAAGGGTTATTAAACACAATTTGTTTTTGTCAGATTTCAATTTGTCTGTGTTTTAGCAAATCCTAGAAAGTTGAGCTCTGACATTTTGTACATCCCTATTAATTATTCATTCCTGAGAATCTGTACTTGTTTGACCTTAAGAATTATTGCCTGTTTACATTGAAGAAGACCCAGTAAGACTTGTCATACATCGTCCTTCACAAAAAATAAAAAAATATCAGAGTCTTTCTCCCTGGGTAAATGAGGAAATAAAACAACCTGGGCTGGGTCAATGGTTTTAATACTGGTGGGAAACTCTTAACGTGCTGCAGAGGCAGCATCTAAGGAATCTGCTGAGATAGCTGGATCTGCAGTTCTAGGTTAAGCTTGGGGATACAAGACCACACTTCATCAATGCTATGTGGCATGAGCTGACCCTTGTGCAGAGTTCCACCAGAGGACTCATGCATCACTTATGTCTGACAAAGTGTCCTAAGTGGGACTTTGGTGGTGCACAAGGGTAATGTGGATATTCTTCACAGGAGCTAAGTTTTAACCGCTATGGGTAAGGTTTATACAATCTTTGTCTGCTCTTCATTTTTATTGAGACAAACTTCCATTGAAATTAACGTGATATTGAGTGTGTTGAACAAACCCCACTGACTTCAGCAGCTCCAGGGCAGAGCTGGATGCAGATTTCCAGTTAAAACAAGATTTTGCTGGAAGATCTCACCTCCATGAAGCATTTCATGGAAACAATTTACTTTCAGTGATGTCAGTGGTTTTTGCACAGGCTGTGTGGAAGCCTGGACTTCCCAAGAACTGCATATCTGTAACAGCCTTACAGCTCAGATCACCATGGAATTGTCAAGCCCAGGGCTTTCAGGTTTTGCAACATTAGGGCAGCCCAATCAGCTCACCTTTCCACAGCTGGTGGAAGCAAGAATTGTGCTCAAAAGTCTTGGGGTTAACACTTCCAGCCAGGACCCACATCTTGTCTCTGCAGCAGGATTCTGGGACACAATTTTCACATAAGACAGAGATTCTGGTGCTTCTCTCACTGGACTGAGGACAAATCACGGTCTTCACAGCTCCAGCCTTCCCATGATGAAAAGGTGAAGAAGACCTGCAAGCATGTTAGTTCTTAATATTCTCTGGTTAGGGGTTAGGTTTGACTTGGACAGTGAAGAACTCATTGGGATGTTAGGCTTTCCTAGAAATAGCCAAAAGTTCAGCTGACAAAAGAACTTTCTTTGTCTTAAAGAAAAATACCTATTGAAATATGCATTTTTTTCTCAGATATTGATTATTTTTATAATTTTCGCCCATAGTTTCAACATTTAGAATTTTCATTTCAGATCAGGAAAATACATCCTCAATTTGAACACAGAGAATTTTCTCATAGAAAAGCTTGCGATGATATTTAGGATTACAGCACTGAGGTTCATCAGCACTTGTTTCCCTCTCCTTGAATGGCCAATGAGCCATTAAAGCTCAGCACTGTACTGCAACTATGAGTGATTCCAACTTCCCAAAGGGGAATGGAAGACAAGGGCTAATCAGTGAGCTCAGGAGGGGTCAAATCCTCACCATAAGGCTTAATCACATATTTCCTCCTCTGCAAACTGTGACTCCTTTATGACAACAATATTAGTGTTACCTAGTTCAAAACCTGTAAAAGTGATAAACATATTTTTTGTTAGGAACAAAGACCTCAGTTGCTGATATTCCATTTACTTGCTGATGGATGAGGATCTGCCATCATAGCTAGTTTCTTGGGTTTTGGCCTGTCTTGGAAATAGGAGCTACAGCATGGGCTTGGCTGTTGTGTTTCCTAAAAATTGGTTAAGACATGAGGCAAAAGCTGTGTTGCTGTGGTTGTCAAGCTGTACTTTTTCTTTGGATTTGTTTATAATGTCTTAATTTGTACATGTTTGGAGAGACACTATGAACTACCCAAGTAAGTGGAGAGCAGTACTGCTGCAGAGATTGTAATTCTGGAAAAGCATTGAAACAGGGACTGGACTAAAAGAACTGAGAGGCAGAAAGTAGATTGTGTTAACTTGTTAGTTATCAGCAGGGAATCTCGCACAGCTCTAAATTAAATATGAACATCTTGACTTCTCTAAGGCCTTTGACACAGTCCCATACAACACATTCATCATTAGGTTCCCTTGCGTTTTTTCCCCATGACTTCTCTTCAGCCAAACTGCAGCTATTAGTGTTCATCCTTGGCTGTCACGCTAAGTTTTTCTCTTTTAGTTCCTGAAAAATTTATCTTCTTAATAGAAGTCACCCATTGCTCTTTTAATACATTCTGATTATATCCTGTTTCATTCTCTCAGCCTTTGTGTCTCCTCAAGGGTCACTATCGCACAGTCTAAGGAAAACACTAGATGCGTTGGTCCCTCTTGTGGCTGCCATATGTCAGAAAGGTACGTATTTTTATAAAGTTCAAAACAAGAAAAAAACCTTCATGTTGAAACCTGGCTGCTGCCTACGTTGATGGTAAACATGTGATAATAGGCTGCGTTAGGCACTGCCAAGCAGTAACTGGCTGACTTTGTTTGTCCGGTGGCAAAAAACCTCCAAAACAAACCCCAAAAAAATGTGCCCAGTTTTCCAAGGCAGAAGAGGGTAGGTGATAATCTGTTGTGAGCAAGACTGAAACTCCTTCCTGACTGAATTAAGGATTCAGAAGTTCTTTTGAGTTGAAAGATGTGGGGAAGAGGAAGGATTGAAACTAGCTAATCTCCAAAGGAGATGGAGCACAAAAGGAAGCAAGGTCCTCAGGATCTACGGGAAAAAGCAGAGTGGAAAGTGGATCATCTGCCAGGAGTCTGTGAATGTATTACACCTTGTTATCTGTACCATTGAGGTCACTTTTGGAGCTAAGATAAACATAGAAATATACGTGGCTTTTGTTTCATTGCTTGTTTATCAGCTTCTGTAAACTGCATACTGTGAGAGGCTGAGCAAATGCCTGGGACTTGTTGATAATAGTCTGGCTCTTTGTCCAGTTTTAACCAACCAGTGGATTGAGGCTTCTGCCCTCCATGTGAAACAATCAGTGAATACAATATTCAATTGTATTGAATCCAATCCAGTCCTGGTGAAATGAAAGACAGACAGTTTTCCCCTATCACAATTCCTTTGGTTGCCAAACATTACTATACAAGAATTTTCATCATCTTAGTATTAAGTAATGATGATAATAGTATATTCTTCTCTGTCTGATTAAATTCGAACCTTCCTATTTGATATTAAAAGCTGCACAAAAATGTGCAAGGCAAAAAAAATGTCCTCGAATATGTTAATATCCCGGTGAATATGTAATGGGCACTTACATATTGTCAGTCCAGGACAGGAGACAGTGTTCTGTCTTGCAGATATGAACCTTGTGCTTTGTGGCACCAGTGCATCTAGTAAAAGGCATTAAAGGCTGGACCAGATTCTGGGGATGTCAGGACACACGCTGCCTGTAGACAGAACATGTTCCAGCGAATGCCTCCTTACAGCTAGTAAGAAAGCTGTTCTGCAAAAAATGCAGCTGGGGCTTCAGGTGCTAAGAATGATTCTGACTCTCATTGTGCTAAAGACAATTGGCAGAGGTTTCCAAAGAAAGGGTAGAGAGATATGACAAAAACTAAAACCTGTATATTGAGAACTAAGAGACTCAGCTCCCATAGATACCTCCGTACTGGTAAATAAAGCAGAGCCTCATTTAGAGGGTTTTGGTACAGCTAAAGGGCCACAAGGGATGAAACCTGGATTTCTGTGAGATACTTTGGGAGGGTGTTCTCAGCTGCCTTTAAAAGGGCTTTTGAATTGAGTAGAAAGGCCATGACTTCTGTTTGTGGAGTCCCCATTAGTGAAGACAGGTATGAGCTAAGGATGGATTTTCTGTGACTGCAGGTGGTGATCAGGAAAGAGGGTGGTAGGAAACACTCTGAGCCTGGAGGCAGGGCTGTGACCTGTGGAGACGGCTGGAAGCAAATCAAGGGCTTCCTGGTTGGAAAAATTGATCTGTGGGTTTGCACCTGAGTGTGGGACTGTGGCTGTTAGAGGGGTCAAAATAAAACAAGCTAGACTGATTAGATTATGAAACTAGGAGGCAGCAGGTCTAATTTTTACTTCTAACTTGCTGTGAGATTAGTGCCAACTCATCTAATTTCTCAGGGCATCAGTTTTTCCATCTGTGAAATGTGGATGATGTGACCGTCATCAATAAATTGCACAACTCAAGTACAACATGATACCTACCCCCAGTGCCTCATGGACAGATTTTTATTTAGATACTTCACCACCTTTGAAATTACATGGAATAGGTGATTTGAAAGCTTTGTCATAAATTTAAATATCGCTGACACATTAAGAAGAATGAAGTGATCAGACAATGAACCGCATTAACAAAAGAAGCGTGTTTAAATCTGGTATAAATGAGTTTGAACTGCAGGGGTATTAAGGTATTTTTATTTCGGCATTCTGCCAAAATATGAGGCATTCACATTTTTATCCTCTTCATGGATTTTCTTGGAACATAAACAACATATATTATTGTTACAACTTTGCAGAAGTAAGTGACTCAAATACAATTTGACTATTATTGATGAACTGTGTAGATAAGATTTGTTGTAGAGGAAGTAATTCTGTGAATGTAAAATGGAATAAAAAGGAGAGCTGTATGAGGCATCCATCACAGGATTCATTTTTTGCTTTCTCACAATAAATAGATCAAAGAGGATACATTTATTTTGCAGAAGACTGTGCACTGATTTGAGGATAGTCTTTGCACCAGCAATGGATGTCACCATCTAGACTTTCCCAAAGTCTTCTACCAACTTCATAATTTCAGGAATTGAGTATGTCTTTCTTACAGAGAGTCAAAGAAGATTCAGAGAAGTGCAGCTTAGTCTTTTCCATATAAACCATTTGTAAGTTTTGTGGAAAAAAGCTAGGGGACTAGTCCTAAATTGCACTGAATTGCAACTTCAGTTTCAGTGCTGTAATATAAACCATGCATTTTAATGTGTACATCATGCTTGCAGCAATATGATAATACAGAAGCAGAGCAATTACATCAGTAGAATGAACACATTTCTAATGGTATTTGTGTTATATGGATATATGGCTGTTGGCCTGTATGCTGATACTTTCATTGCTGCCATATACATGCAATCTACTTATGGTTAAGGTTGCCAGGCAAGTAATTACCAGAATGGAGTGCTAAGCAAGCAGTCCCAGTGTCAAAGAATCTGACCTTGTGAAGATAATGAGACAAGGAGAATTCAGAACAGATGAAAGCCAAGAGCACCTACTTTATCTACTGACAGCCAGAGAACACCTTCATGCTCAATCAGTTCCTGCTAATGAGACAAGATGGGGCAAGATGGTAAAACAGCAGTAACGGGCAAACTTTTTTTCAGCTTAATGATCTATAACTTAGTCAGATAAAATTGTCTTTTAAACCAGACAGTAACATAAGTATGAACAGAGAAATACGAAGAATGTATTGAATACATTTTGGTCTTGTTTATGTTATAATAGGGGATGATTAATGGGCGGGGAAATATGCCCTGTAGTGTGGCTGGGGGAAGCTTAATCCATTTAACTTATCAAAGGGAAGGCAAAAGGGCAATGCAATCACTCTCTGAGAGTCCACATCAGGAGAGGAACGCAGTAATGGAGGGCTTTTCAGCCTACCTGGCAAACAGACACAGCATATATTGTCTGGAAGATGAAACGAGAGAAATTCAGGTGAGAAATGGTGAGCTTTTATCCATGAGGGTAATTTCTTAAACAGCATTGTGAGGGACTCCTTCTTCCTCAATTTAAAATTTTCATTTAATTTATTTTGAATTAAGACTGGATGCTTTTTGAAAGGTATAAGTACTTTTTTTTAGTGTGTTTGTAGACACCTGATGGTCCAGGGGTGACTCTGAAGGGATCTTAGGAAGGAAACTAAGAGGAGAAAGTTGATTGTCAGTCAGCATTCAGCATCTTCAAACCTATTGGAAGGTTTAAAGGTATGCAAATTGTAGAAGGCTGAAAACTAATGGACTAGCTAAATTGACTGTTGGACTTGTATCAAGAATTAATGTAGGGGAATGTTCAAGTCTCTCTTACACAGAATATCAGACTAAAAAATCACTCTGGTCTATTCTAAGTTTGCAGTCTATAAATAGGACTAACATTGTGGAGCCAGACCAAGATTAGGAAATTCTGGCATATGCTGTAGATTACCTCTTCCAGTACATTTTAGCTAGGCAGCCTTATGAGATATTTGCAGGGTAGCTAGCTGATTTTCTATATTATATTCTTGCATTCTCTTTTCCTTGCCATTTTAAAGCTGCACAGGCATTACAAAGTGTCCCTGATGCTTTCACAAAGATGCAGCCTCATCCTTCCTATTCGCTATTGAAAACTGCTGCATTTATTCAGAGAATCATTGAAGTTCAACAAGACCTCAAAGATCATTGAATTCAACCATTAACCTAACACTGCCAGGTCCACCAGTAAACCATGTCCCTAAGCACGACATCTACACATTTTTTGAACAATTCCAGAGGCAGTGATTCCACCACTTCCCTGGGCAGCCTGTTCTAAAAGGCCACATTCTCTAAAGCCTATTCTCTAAAGGCCACAGCTTGGTGAGAAAATGGGGAGGGAATGGACTATGGAAAATAGTTCATTGTAGTCTCAGTCTTACTTGAAACTTCAGACAAAATTATAATTAAGAAGGGTCCTTGGCAGGTTGATGGCAGAGAAAATATAAGCTTGATACCTGAGTCACTGTTTGAAATCCTTTTCCTTTACCTTTTATAGCAAAATTTAAGTCACCCAGCATGAACAAAACCACCTGTAAAGTACAGATCAGAGTTTCTAATGGGCATTTTCCTTTGGGAGCAAAGAGAAGGGCACTGCCGTCTTCTGTAGCTTCAGTGGGGAGGAGGCTGAGAGGTTACAGAACCTCAGTTTTCCCAACCCCTTTGCACTTTAGAGTTGTCTTCACTCCAAATACAAAGGCCTTTCAGTGACCAGTGGTAAATTCCTTCTCTTCAGTTGGAGGAAAGGCCAAGTCCTCATCTCTGGAAGCTGTTGGACAGAAGTTTTGCTCTTTCTGTACTGGGAGAGAACTGCAGTGTAAGTCCAGAAGCCAAGGTCAGGAAGGAAAGGAGCAGTGGCACTAGGGAATCTTCAGATTCGGTTTCTCTGGCCTGCCCAGAATTTCACCCTGTAGTTTTCTTCCTGATCTGTGATGAAGCTGGTTGGCCTTTATTACAAAACCCACCACCTAGTCCTGATTTAGTGTCTCAGAGCAACCACATCATTCTTGGGGACTTGACTGGGTCTTATTTGAGGCAAAAATCTAATGGTAGTTCCCAAATGCAAGTAATTCCTGAAGTTCAAATAAGCTGTGACTCCTGCTGCAATGCTTCCCTCCTTTTCTTATGCCCTCTAATAAGCAATGCAATGTCTTGCAAAGCAGAGACCCCACCCAGATGGTGAGTGATGCTGATTAATTTACAGGCCTGTCAGATCTTGCACATTGTCATCGAGGCACATGTTCCTAGCTCCTGTTTTGTTTTCTTCAGTCTTGCCCTCTCCCTTGGTGGTTTGTGACGGTGCCTGGTGACCCTTTTCCGGCTGTGGCTCTGGTGCCTGCTGCCCTGGCTTCCTGGGACTGTGGGTTAGTGGCCCCACAGGGCTTGGTGTACAGGGCCACTGGGTGGGATGGCAGCTGCAGAGCCCCAGGGAAGTGCTGTTTTTGTAAGTTTGTCCTCAGAACACCTTCACTGGAAGTCACATCTTTCAACCACATCTTCTTGCTCTGGACCCTTTCACCTTTGCTTTGCAAAAAGTGTCTCCACAGAGAGAAGACACTGGAAAGATCTGGACACAGTGCTTCTCTTCTTAACAAGTCAAAACTGAGGACTGCAGCTCTTGGTGCTATAATTTTAGCTAGGACTATTCAATGAACTGTAAGGGGTTTTTTGTTGTTTGTTTATTTGTTTGTTTTTAATTGTGCCGCTTAAAGGTAAAGACATGCAAGTTGGGGTGAAGTTATTTTTTAGAAAAATACATCCTTTGCTCTATTCATTTTGTTCTGTCCTGTTTTCCAGTTCTATCCAGTGCTGCTCTAGATCCATCTGACACAGCAGCCCTGAGCACCACTGCCTCAGAGATTCAGAGCTTCTTTTATTTTTTAAAGCTGGCAAGAGTGGTAAGTGAGCTGTAAGGGCCCAGATTAGCATAGCTAGAAAAAAAAAGACAAGTGCTTTGGTCTCCACAGCCTGTCTGCATGTGAGCAAACCAGACTCAGGGCTGCACAGTGAGCATGGGGAACGCCCGTTACTGACCTGTGCTCCTGCTGACCCGTGCTGTGGTTTCCCCGTCTCCAAGAATGAGATAACACCTTAACACACAGCACTATAAAAACCAGGTATTACAATGAGCAAGAGCTAGGAAAGGGGCATGGACTGAGAACGACTTCCATCTCCCTGTCTTCAGTAGTTCAGCTGACCAGAAAAGCACCAGTTTACAGCAGGTGTTGCATTCACCAAAGGTCTTCTGCAAACTGGTTGTATGTTAGGTGGTTTGGTTTTTTTTCCCAAAACTCCAGGGGCATTCCTGGACGGCTCAGAGCATTTTCCATTGCACCCATTTTCTTTTAAGGTGAAAATAATCAAACAGCCCTTCAGTTATAGATCAAGTATGGATTGCTCAGCAGCTTCAGGTCCTTCTGCTATCCCACCCAAGGAATTGCTGAGAATTCCCTGCTACCCAGAGAATTGCTGAGGCGTTTCTGCTTTTCACCCTACCAGAGTTGGAGTACTGCCACTGGCAAGTCTGGGCCTTTTTTCTGACTCTGATCCTGCATGGTGGTCCTGTCCCCAAGGGGCATCGTGACCCAGGGTGGCAAAGTCATTGTTTCACATTATCTGACCACACCTGCCCAGCCTTGACTTGCCCCATTTTTGTCCCATATATGAACTGTCTCCACCCCTACTGCACAGTAGAATTTGTGATATGTCAAATCTGAATGTTGTTTAACTTTGAAAAAAAAACCAATTTGATGTCTCCCCTTCCATCAGTTGTTTTAATGTTTTTCCCATCACATTTAAAGGAGAGGGGAAAATGTAATTTGAGGAAGAGTGAGAAGTAATTTCCCCACCCACTCATACACACCAGAAAAAAAATGTTTTCACCAACTTTAGCCTTACTTTTCTCAGTTGAGAGAGACAAAAAAAAAAAATCAAACAATGAAAGCATTTGGCACCAGTATGATTTTTATTGCAGCTGTCATTCTTTTGTTAGAAAAATCTAGAGCAAATGTAACTAAATGCTGAAAATGGGCCCTCTCCTGTTATTTCAAACAACTACTGAAATAATTACATCAAAATTATATCTGCAAATACAGAATTATGACTTTTCTTATAACTGCTGAGCTGCTTTTGGGAAACAATAATTCCATTGTTAGTGTAGAATAACGCAAAGAGATTTAAGGGGTTAGAGAAGGATCTTCCCATGTCTTTTAATTCAGCTGTTCCATGGAAGACAAATTTACTCTCTTATAATATTTTTTCTTTTAAATTACTTAATGACCAATTTGCAGAAATAATCTGACATTTTACTGTCTTTAAAGAAACTGGAGTGTGTGTATCTGTACATGTGTATATATGTACACTGATATATAAAAAGAAAAGTAAAAATAACCTTTTTGCATCTTGACTTTAGATTATAGTAGATACAAAGGAGGACAAGATGGCAGCGCTGTTATGTTATTTTGTGTGGCTTTTTTATTTTTCTGTTGATATCGCACTTTGTGGATGGTTAGCAGCCAAATGAAAACTGCTTGTTAAAAATAAAGTAACACACATTTCTTGGGTGAGTCAGGACTCACTCCTTTCACATAGGTAGAGTGGCTCATCAGGGTCATTTTGGACTGTCATCGGCACAAGAAGCCAATAATTTGTGGGGATTTTTATGCATGTAGTTAGACTTGATACCAAAGATTTTTAGTCCAAACAAGTGCTTAGAATCCACACATGTTTTCTGCACGTTGCAAAAGAAGATTGTTTCATCTCAAAGGCCAAAGTAGTGTTTTTCAAAGAATTGGACTATATTACAAATAGTTACTTAGGTTCTTCTCTTCATTGTGGTATCGTTGCACATTTAATGCTGGATCTTTCTAAAAGCAGTCTTGATTTCTGCAAAATATATTATTTTGTGTCACTATGGTGTACAGCTTCAAGATAATGCAGAGAGGGTGGCATGTGCTTGGTCCTGGCAGTGTTAGGAGGGACAAAGACGAGATCTCTGCACCTGATTAGCAGAGCTGAGGTAACAAGAAGTCCCATGGGGAGGAACGGAAAGCTGATATTCAGGGATCTAGGAGCGGAAGAAGATCCTCTGTCAGCAGCTTGTGGTGTTCCATCCTTCCCTGTACTGCTGGCCTTCACTGCAACCTGCATTTTTCCATTACCAGGCAGTCCTGGGAGGGAGTACAGCTTAAAGCCCCCAGGGTGTGAGCCTGATCTGGGGGAGAAGCAGGTTGGCAGTACACTGGGGCAGTCAGATGCACACGCTGCAGTACGCCTGTCAGTCAGGGCCATTGGGATGAGACACAGACGGAGTGAAATCCAGCCTCCTGACAGCTGATGCGGGGCTGACAGCTCTGCAACAGACACCAAAAGTAATTGCTAGGTGCAGCTTTGTGGAAGAAAATGATCTAAGGCTGGGTGAGGCACAAACTATCACACGGGGAGTAACAATGGCAGCATCAGCTGCTCTGCTGTACAGATCACTTCCGAAAACTTCACCTCAAATTCGAGAATTTTGTTTTAAACCCACAACAGATAGTATAAATTGGGAGATAGGTTCCAGGCAAATCTGAGTTCATCTGCTGGAGGTTGAATCGCAGCTGAAGGACTGTCAGCTGAAGAACTGGGTGGAAGGAGACTTGGCAGCCCAAGTTTTGTACCCGCTTAGAGAAACAGAACAACCTGTTTCAGCAGAGGGTGGCCCTGGGCAGTAGTGGAAGGGAAAAGCAACCCTCAGGCTTGAGAGGTATGGGAGACATGTGAAAACCAGTGGAAGCTTCTTTTTGCTGCTGTTTTACTGACAAAATGGAATCTGTAAATGTTCAATAACAGCAAAAGTAATATAATTATAGATAGGTGCAGTTTAAATGTATTTTTCGTAGGAGTACTTGAATTAGTGTGTCATTCAGTTCAATTTCTCTTTCATCTTGTCCACTGACATCCTTTTGTATCACTTTGTGACACATTTCACCTTGGTAAGATGTTTTTAAACATAGTGAATAAAATATTTCAGTTTAAATTAGCTGAGGAAATAATACAAGTCCACATTGCTTCCATGACCTCTAAAGGAACGAGCAACTAACTCACTTAAGGATCAACATTTTAGGCTGAAGATTCTACACAGTCAAGATCTTCACATTTTTCTAAGTCCATATTTTCTAGAGGTAAATTTCTGAAGTTACAAAGGAAAAACTGAATTATGGTATTAGATGTAAATTCCATGATTTTCCTACTAACAGTTTAGATTTGGAATAACTGTTTGACTACCTCAGAACAGGAGGAGTGAGAATATGACAAAATGTGTGTAGTGTAGTGTGATGATCTAATTTTAGATAATATTCAGGTCTGCAATTCTGGTTCAGGAAATTTGGCTGATGTATATCTTTTCTGAATGCACTCGGATTGGGAATTTTGGATAAAAGCACAGAACGTGTAACTTCTTGTTAGGAATCTGTTAAACCTTATGGCTATTGATCCACTGCAGTTTTGTTTAAAATAGAAGTATACATAAAGGCAACAGTTATGTGCAAACAAAAAAATTAAGATTTTTCAAAGCAATGAATCTGAATTGAATTTAAAAATATCCATGAACAAGTTGACATAATTTTCAGAGAAGTCTCCCAAGTTTTCTGAGTATTTATCCTTTCTCTAATCACTGGAAGAGTGGCTGCAGAATGTATTTATTTTATTTTCAAAATGTGATGAGACCAAGAAGTTTAGAAGCAGAATAGCTATTTGGAATAGCTTTGAAATTCAGCACATTTGTATGCTTCATACAAAACAAAGAGTCCTTGGATCAGTAAGAGGGAAATAAAGCAGGAGAAAGGGATAGCTTATGTTTGTGGTGAGGAACTAAAACTGAGTTATACTGTTCATTCTGTAATTTCTAAGCTTATCACATCTTCCTGTGTGTTGCCTGATAGACAGATGAATGACAGATGACATCTGCCTGCATCTGAACACAATGTTAAAACACGCAGAGGCACTCAGGAAGGTTCCATTGTCCCAGTGAAGTGCCAGCCCTAGAAAACCTAAACCCCGCCCCCAAAACCAACACAAACCCTGGGGCTAAAACAAAAGCTTATGTTTTGTGGTTTTTTTCTTTTTGTTTTTGTCTTTGTTTTGGTTTTGGTTTTGTGGTTTGTTTTTTTTTTTTTTTACTGAAATATCTAAATATCTTTAATCGTAGAAATCATATATCTGTATAAAACAATTTATGAAGCTGTTTTGTCTGATGATTAGACATTCTGGAATGACTGGATGCATTGCCAAAGATTTAGCACAGTCTTTTTTACATCTGTTGTTCCAAGTGTTTCACATCCCTTTTTTGTCTGAGGCTCGTCATCATTGCTTGATTTCACTTGCCGCTTTTCTCCCCGGAAAAATTGCAACTGTTTTCTTCCTTATCTCTTGCACCCCAGCCTTACATGTTCTTTCTCTCTTGCTTCATTGTTTTCCATGATATTTACTTTCTGTCTTCTACTTTGACTATGTTCTCAAAGAAAAAAAACAAAACCCAATCAACCAAAACTACTCAAATCCAACATCTTTTCACAGAATCACAAAATCGTTAGGGTTGGAAGGCACCTCTGGAGATCATCTTGTCCAAGTCCCCTGCCAAGGCAGGGTCACCCAGAGCAGGTGACACAGGAAAGTATTCAGGTGTGTTTTGAATGTCTCCAGAGAGGGAGACTCCATGACCTCCCTGGGGAGCCTGTTCCAGTGCTCTCAGTGTAGAGAACTCTCAGTGCAGAGAAGTTCTTCCTCATGTTGAGGTGAAGCTTCTTGTATTTCCATCTATGGCCATTGCTCCTTGTCCTGTCACTGGGTACCACTGAAAAGAGTCTGACATCATCCATTTTCAGTAATCAGAAATCTCCATGCACTCCATGGAAGTAGCTGTGGCGTTTTGCTCCGGAATGGTGACAGGATGCTTCCTAAGGAATAATCTTTAGTGGATAACTTAATCTTGTATCATCGCAAGATTTTCAAGATCAAGATCTATACTGCCAAATGTACGGAATTCAATGGATGTATTTTCTACATGGAATAAACTTTCTCTTTAATTGCCCATTCGGAGTCCTGTGGCACTAACAGAACTTGTATTATTAAATTATTATAGATGCCAGACTCATAATTAAATGATTATCATGGACTAGACGGAGGGAGGCAGACTACATGCACCCTCTTCTTTTAGCCCTATTTTCTATGATTACGCAACCTGTGCAAATCAGGTAGAACATTATTAAGCTTAGAGAAGAAAACATAAGCTTTCTATGTTAACTGTTAATTGTTGATCTGGGTGCAAGATGTCTCTGAAAACAAAATCAAAGTATAATGAAGTTTGGAAAGGACACCTGAAGGTCATCTAGTCCAACCTGCTCCTCAAGATATTTTTCAAGAAGTAAACAAAATTTTTAGTTGCTGTTTCCCTGGTGACCCAGGCAAATACAAAAAATTACTAGATAGTTACTTCATTATTTAGACAAATCTCTTACAGTTCATGAGGCAAACCTTAATTATAGCATCACTCTATTACATCTGGGCAGACCTCAGACTGAGAGAATTTCTTCAGATTTTGCAGACATTCAAAATTCAAATGAATACCAAAGTTACAAGTGAATAAATATTAACTCATAGCATTTGTCGAAATATTAGCCCCTTTCCTCGCTCATGACAGGTTTGTGATCTGATTTTCATCTGCACAACCATATTTGATATTCAGGAATATTTATCAAATTGTTCTTCAATTACCTGTTGCTGTGTGCTTGATTTGCATCACCTGGTGTAGCAAACTCTTTTTTGCATGACTGAAAACTAAAGGTAGGAAAGCACCCCATTGCAAAGAAAACATAGTGCCATGTGGTACAGTCAATTAATGAAGTAGGGGATTCTGAGACAGGACTGCAACATGTAATATTTGGTCAAATACCTAAGACTTCCAAAGAGCTCTTGATAACATCTTTACCATGCCTGAGGGCAGAAATGTTTGTCAGTTACCTAGACCAAATCTCAGGTTTGCTGCTCTCTAGGTTGCATGGGATGGAGTTTTAAAAGATATTTATAATTATATGGCTGATTTAAACTGAAAACAGAAGGAAAAACCCTACTCCTAATTTTCTAATAGGTGTCTCAAAGAATTTTACGGTAAATCTCCCAACGTGTTTGGCTCAGTGTTGAGTGAAGACTCTTATGGATGTTGACAGAGTACGAAACAACCCAGTGACTTAAACCTCGCATATGCTTAATGAAAGCAGAACCACATCATTAATGGGCCTAAATTGACCTAAAGTAATTCTAAAAGTTTCCAGTTACCTAACAATTCTCTTTTGTTTTAATCATGAAAAAAAATCCATGTACTGTGGTTGTTTGAAAAAGAAAGACTCCTGATTGAGCTATTAGAAGTCAGTAATAATTCATAGTGAACTTGAAAAAAATCTGTAGAGGTTATGTTTTACAAATTCTTCAGAACATTAATTTCACATCCTGTTCTTTAAAATGTGTTTGCTTTTGTGGTGATAATTATTGAGGATGTGAGTGAATCAGAGTCTGAATCATTTAAGACCTCTACATCCATGAATAATGTTCACCAGTGACTATTTCTCAGCTCCATATTTATGCAGTAATTCCAACAATGAAGTCTTGTTGCGTTACAAGAAAATAAACATTAAAGTAAACAGCTTGTTCTGTATTGAGATGATTAGAGAAGGAATTCAACAAAGACTAGACTTCTGTCAGTCCAGTTAGGAGTTTATTATCCAAAGCTGTTGTGTTAACAGTGTTATTTCAGTGGATACAGGCTGTTCAAGTTTCCTGGGATTTTAAGGTGAGTTCAGGTCATTCATTACTTTTGTTGGCACTATAAATCTGTAACATTAGGAAGGAGTGGAAAGAGATAAGTATGCTACAAACAGTACAAATATATATGGAAAAGATCACTTTAACCCCCTAATTCTTCCTGTGTGAAAGTCTGGCTCCCTTCATGATAGAATCACAAAAATAAGATGGAAGAAAAAAATACCAAATTTCCTTTTCAAGCCATACTGTGTACACTTTCTTATGCATTCAGGACATCCTCTGAAGCTCTCAAGCTTTTGCACTCTGTGGCTGCTGTTGGTTCTTTGAATGGTGGAGTTCAACACCACCAGTGCAAACAGTAGACAAAATAGGGGACTTGCCTAGTAAACTATTTCTTGCAGAATGTGATTTAAAATGACTGTAATACAAATTGTGAACATTCCCCAATTTAGATGTGACTTATGGAAGAAGCTGTGCTGAAATTTGTGCTTCGGTTGTAGTTGTAGTAGATCTTCTCCTCAGCAGCTTTGGATTGATTATAGCTGGACCTGTTCCTTCATCTTGGGTACATTCCTCTTATTTTTATTCCCAGAGGAGTTGAAGAAGCAAAAAAACCAGCACCTATGCCCTCAAGATTTCTGAACTGATAGTAGGATCTTCCTATTTCCTATTTATTCCCCTCAGATAATTTTTTGCTATGAAATACTGTCCTGGTTTGAAAGACAGGTGTCTGTCAATGAAGGTGGGAAACCTCCCTTGGATAGAGGATGACCCTCCTCCCTCCTCTGAATTACTATACCCTTGAAATAACAGGGCTCTCAGGCAAAGATGTGGTAAAGAGTAAAAGTTCTTTATTAGGATTATAGATCTATATATATAACAAGACAAATAAACAGCAACAATAAGAAAACAGTGTTTTCATTATCAGATGGTGATGTCCAATGATATATTTAGAAAAGATACTAATAAAAACGTGAAGAATCTGTCCAAGTAGAGATGAAATAGGTGGGTATACACAAAAACATTAGTACATGGCCCTGCAATGTCCTGCAACCCTTTCTGTCATGAGCTGTTTTAAATTAGTATTCATTTTAGAGGGGAATACTCTTCTATTTGTAGGACCTGATCTGCAAACTGTTTGAGATCTTAATTTTACCATTATATCTCCTGTCTTGAGAATCTATCTTCCAAAGGACCAAATTCAAAACTGGGTGTTGAGATGGGGTGAGATGGGGTGAGATAAGGTGAGATGAGGTGATGTAGCCAGTCAACCACTCCTCCCCCTCAGGTAATTATCAGGAGACACACTTCGAATGCTCAGATTCCTTCTCTTCTATTCAATGCGTGCAGAGCCTGGCAGATGACACATCCACTCAACCCCACACTTACTATTAAACACCTTTCAACAAACACAAGCAAAACCACTCTACCATAGTAACACTAACTCCTACTTCCAGTGGAAAGCTATTGCAGTTACAGGGAGGGGAAGCATCGGCTGTGTGGGGAGCAGCGTGTCCTCCTCTGAGCAGAGCTGCTGCCAGGACAGCTCCGTGTCTCACGTGAGTGTTGATGCAGGCTGCATTTCAGCGCAGCTGGGAGTCCTGCTGCCCACTGAGCCCGTCTAGCTGCACGCAGCATAGGCTGACTGACGCCCTTTAAGGCAAATGTAGAAAGTTTGCTGTAAAACCTGATATAGCTTTTGACGCTGATGGATATGAATAGTGAGAAATGTCAGTTCAAGATGAAAAGCTACTGGTGAAACAGCATCCTCCAAACATATTCCCGTGATACCACGGCAGACTTTAGCAGCCTTGATTTTCTTGACACAGAAGCTGGTAACTAGTGGTCTGGATGTAACTTCAGTTTTATTATTTTCAAGCAGTTGTTGGAAAGGCTGTAGCCTGATTTGTAGAGTACATTTTCACTCCTAATGCAGAAGGAGGTTGGTTTTGTACTGTTGCACACATGGAACATAATACATATATATGTATGTGTTCAGGCACATATGTATGTCTGATTTTAACCAGCATGTATGTGGGAACAGGACAAACTGCAAAGCAGCATTCTCTTTCATCATCTCACTTTTACCTACTCAGTAATGTAAGTGCTTTGGTAAGAATACACAAAGACACCTATTCGAATAGTTACAGATTTTATTTCTTTCCTCAAAATATTAGATTTTCTCTCTGGAATTATATTCCCTGGCCCTGAGACTTAGAGGCCTGTATTAGTCCCTAGGTCCTGTCTTGACTGATAAATCGTTGGTTGGTTGTTTGCATATTGCTTGATCGCATTTTTGCTTTTCAAAAATACCTAAGCATTTGCTCCTGACTTTTCACAAACACCTCTGATTCATGAAAAAAGTTTACACAGAAGAAATTTAACAAATCCTACCTAATGACATTTTAAGTTATGTTTTTTATATCAGTTGTTCTTAGTGTTGTTTTTAAGGAAGAAATTTTAAGCCATTTAAAAAAAAGTTATTACTCTACTTGGACAGATTTCTAAGGGTAAGAACATGACTTCACATACAAAAAAATACAACAAATAGTCTTCAGAAGACATTTTAAATTTTTCTGAAGTATTTGTAGAGCTTTCCCTGTAAATGCTTTTGCATCTGTTCCTTACATACATCACACTGTAGAACAGTACAACAGCTTTAATGGATATTGAGGATACGCAGCACTTACCCAATTTGCAGGGCATTCATCAAATAAAAGACTTTTACCTTAAAACTCTTTCATTCTGTAGGTATAGTGAAAAGCTAAAGCCAACAGAGGTATTTTGTTTGAATGTCAGTAAGGAATATTTCTTTGCTGCTCAGGGTCTCATGTAATGCCTAATAAGGGGTGAGAATAAACATTACTGACAATCAAGAAATTTCCTCTCTCAGCCTTTCAGTAGTACTGAACTAGTATTTATAACTGAATTTTTGAGACAAAAATATTACCTTTATAATTATTTGTATGTTGCCTGGTTCACCTTGGGTGAACCACAGACGCAGACACTTTCTAAGACAGAATGAAGATAAAGACACTTTACAGCATATTTCACAGAAAGCTTAACTTTGGTGCGCTGAATCTTCTCCTCAGGACACCGAAAAACTTAAAGCTCCTCAAGACCTTTTTTTGTGTGTGTGTGTGTGTGTTGGCATTTTTAGGGTTCCTGGGCTAAGAAGAAAAGTTCTGTTTCCATCCCCTCTTGTAACTTCTGTTTATTCTGGGCTTGACTAAATGCCTTTCAAGCACTGCAGAAGCAGCAGGATTGTGTGGAAGTCCATTGCCAGAGTGAAGTCAAAGTCACACATTTCTCACAGTCACAGAGTGGCTGAGGTTGGAAGGCACCTCCAGAGAGCATCTAACCCAACCCCCTATGCAAGCAGGGTCACACAGAACAAGTTGCTCAAATATCCAGTTGGATTTTGAATACCTCCAAGGATGAAGACCCCATGGCTTCTCTGGGCAGCTTGTGGAAAAAGATAAAAAGTAAAACTTATGTTTAAGAGAAATTTCCTGCATTTCAGTTTGTACTCATTGCCTCTTTTCCTGTCACTGGACACCACGGGAAAGAGTTTGGGTCCATCTTTTTCATCCGCTTCCATCAGGTATTTGTACACATTGATAGGATACTCCCTCTCTTCTCCAGGTTGAACAGGCCCAGCTTTCTCTCCATACATCAGATATTCTGGTCCTTGAATCATCTTTATGGACCTTTCCCAGACTCTTGTGCAGGGGAGCTCAGACTGGCCCCAGCACGTGAGATGTGTCTCACCAGGGTTGACAAGAGGGAAAGGATTACCTCCCTCTACATGCTGGCAAACATTTTTCTCAAGAGACATCATTTACCCCAATTTTGTATAATCTAAAAATTTGCTGAAGTTTCCCTCTGTCTTGCTGTCCATGTTATTAATGAAGATGTCACAGGACTGGACCCAGCATTAACCCCTGGGGTACACCACTTGTGATTGGCCTGGACTTTTTGCTGCAGAGCATGATCCTTTGAGACCAGCAGCTCAGCCAGTTTTCAGTCCACCTCACTGTCCACTTGCCAAGCTTGCACTTCACCAGTTTGTCAATGAAGATATGGTGTGAGCCATTGTATCAAAAGCCTTACTAGAGACAAGATAAACACTGTCCATGGCTTTCCCCTTATCTGCTGGGCCAGCCATCTCATTGTAGAAGTCTATTAGGTTGGTTAAGCTTGATTCTCCCTTCATAGATCCATGCTGATTACTCCAAATCAATTTCTTGTCCTTGTGTTTGGAAATGACTTCCAGGTGTGCCATCACCTTCCTTGGACTGAAGTGATGCTGACTGGCTTGTAGTTCCCCAGATCCTCCTTTTTGCCCTTCTAGAAGACAGGAACAATATCCAATCTTCAGGAACATTCCTGAACACTTTTGTCTTTCAAAGATGATTGAGAGTGGTCTTGCAATGACATCACCCAGTTCCCTCAGAACTTGTGGGTGCATCCTGCCAGGTCCCATGCGGCCACTACGTAAGTTCCCGTTTGTTTAAATATTCCCTAACCTGACCCTTCTCCACCAACAGTAAGTCTGCCTTGCTCCCTCCAGACCTTCACTCAGAAATCTGGGGTTCCTGAAGGCCATTTTACTGGTAAAGGCTGAGGCAAAGAGACATTCTGTATCCTGGCCTTTTCCCTGTCCTTTGTCACCAGGTCCCCTGCCCCATTCAGCAGCAAGCCCACATTTTCCCCAGTCCTCCTTTTGCTGTCTCAGTACTTGTAGAAACATTTCCTGTTGCCAGTCACATCCCTCACGAGATTTAACTCCAATGGATTTTTGGCTTTCCTAACCCCAATACATGCTCAGTGTCTCTATACTCCTCCTGCATAATCCATACTTTGACCTTGTATGCTTCGTTTTTGAGCCTCAATTTAATCAGGAACTTGCTCATCCATGCAGGCCTTTTGCCACCTTTGTTTGACCTCCTGAACATGGGAATAATAATGAGGATGATTTCCAATATTGTAGGTGGAGGTCCCTCAAAATCAAGAAGTACACCTTCACCTCTCTTCTTTCCAGAACTTTATCCCATGGGATTCCTCCAAGCAGCCCTCCAAAGAGTCCAAGTCTGGTCTCCTGAGGTCCAGGGCTGGGGGCTCTTGTTTCTATTGCTCCCTCCTCTCATGATCCTGAACTCCACCATGCTGTGATTACTGCAGCCAAAGCTGCTCCCAACCTTCACATCCCAAACAAGCTCTCTCTTGTTTGTAAGTACGAAGTGCAACAGAGCATGTCCCCTTGTTGGCTCTGTGATCACCTGTTTTAGGAAGTTATCATCAATATCTTCCAGAAATCTCCTGGATTGCTTGTGCATTTCTGTTCTGTCCTTCCAGCAGAAAATGGGATATTCAAGAGGACCAGGGCCTGTGAATGTGGGGATTCTTTGAAGAAATGACCCTCCTATGTTCTCTAACAGTCAGGTTGCACAGTCTCTATTTTTTAGGTCAAGGCACGTCTGCAAAATGTTTTGGGTTCAAGATAGTATATTTGTTTTTGCTAAAAATGTCATTCATGTCCAGCTTGGTATCTGAGATCATAAAGTTCCTATCATGCAAAGAAATGTAACTTTTGAAAAGATACACAGGATTATTTCTAGCATGCAGGGCTGGGTTTCAAAACCAAGTCATCAGTGCTGTGAAGGTAGTCTAGAGTATTCTGGCCCATAAGCTCAAGGAGTGAAGGACAAAACTTATCTCTGATTTTGAGTTTCACATCCCTTATGTCTTTATTGGAATGTCTCTCCACAACATCATACACGTTTGGCCAAAGCCTGTTCTTTGCTAGGCAAAGGGATTTTATAAGAATTTACCTAAATCTCCTTCATTAAGTTATAAACTCTTTTTAATCTTTTTTTTTCTTTTTTTTTTTCTTGGATAACTTCTATGCCCTACATGAAATGTGATGCTAGAAGGATGGACTATCTCTTGTTTTGTGCCGCCATTTTCTTGGAATAGTTCATAAGAGTTCTTTAATCTGCAGGTTTAAACCTGCATTTCTGGTGCCCACCACATCAGCCAAGGTTACACCCTGGGTCAGAGCGTTTCAGTCATACCATTTTTCTAGCTAGTGTGGCAGTGCAGCCAATATTTTCAGGACATGATGTTCTCAACCTCACCACCTCTGGCTGGGGTTCAGCACTGGTCTGGCTTGGATTTCAGCCTGTAGATGCAAAAAAAGGCTATACATCTCTGATAACATGCAGTGAGAGGCCTTCTGGGGACATTTTTATTTGTGTTCTATTTTAGAAAATTATTTTTCTTTGTGTTATAAGAGATGTCACTGCCTACCTTACCGTAATATACTGTGCCAAGTTAAATACCTTTGTGAAATTTATTAGTAATTCTTAGTTGTATCTATTTATTTTGACTTAATGGCTTATTTTTAACTAAGATTACTTCAGTGATTACCTGTAGATAGTTTTTGAGGGATTAAATTTGAATTTTCATTTTTTTCCTAAAATTTCCCAAAGTGATGTGCTTAAACCATCACTAAGTTTTATTAAAATATGCCAGGAGTGTGACTGCTGCTTTTAAAGACACAAAAACGTGGAAAACAAAATCTATCTGTTCTCAGTAGTTAATGATGAAATAATTTCGTTGATTCTGAAATACCTAAATTAGAGTGTTTGGATTTTGTGTCCTCTATCCAAGTTCAATTATGGGTAATTTCAACCCTGGTTTTAATTCTCACTGTGTTGATCCCATGGCTTAAAAGCATATGCTAATAAAATATAAAAATGGGAGAGGATGTGTCCCTTAATATTTCTAGTGGTGCATTGAATGGGGTCACTTTTGAGTTGGGTCACTTTTGATGCAGTTCTGATTTCTGTAGCTGCAGTACTAGATTTTGACCACTGAGTGTCAGACACTGAATAATCTTTTGACATTGTTTTACCTTTTTGTCTCAACCTTTTCCCTCAGCAGCACAGTGTTAAACAGAAAAAGTAATGGCTGATCTTCCTAGCTCTGCTTTAACCAGAAAAAATATCCCAATTGTTTAATGGATTAAATTCCATCACTAAGACTGAACGAGAACAAATTTCAGCTTGCTAAAAAGGAGTCTTTACAGCACACACTACAACAAAACAAGAGCCTTGCTATGTACTTTACTGGTGGCACAGCACAGAAGAAAGTTGTATTTTACTGATAAGAATTTATGTGGGCAGTTAAACTCCTGTTCTTGCCAGTAGCTGTCACATACTGTTTGTTCTTCCTCAAAAGCAGAGGATAGACATCACTATAAACTACTTCTCAGGATTATTCTGGGGTTTATTATATGGGACTGTGAGATGAGGATATCCCCACCTCTGTCCCTGTTATGTGCTATGTGTATCTGTGTTAGACAGCCTTGGCAGGGGCTTTGCTTACTTTCTTGGTGGAGATGCAATTTAAACAAACAGTAACTTCTTTGCTGGCATATCCAGTTTCCTTTTCCTCCGAACTTTAAACTATTGCAAGTGTACAGATGAAATATTGACACATAGGTCCCACCTTATGTTAACTGGGGGAATCCATTGCCGCAAGACATAAGTGAGGCAAGAGCTTAGTAACAGTGAGATAATAGTAATCTTTGTGTTAAAATGAAAGGACACAGTTGAGGCAGCCACCACTGCACCCACTAAAGACAAAGCTGCTACTGAAGTAGCTGTCTACTTCAGCTTCTCTAATGCTTTTTGTTACAAGTCTCTGGCTTTCAGCTGATCATATCTGCAGAACTACACATCTGTCTTGCTCTCTTGGTGCTTTGCCTCAATGTATCTGCGTGACAAAAAGAGGGGTCTCTCACACTGGATTGCAGAGGAAACAGAGAGGAATAAAAAACCTGGAAGAATTGGATTGAAAGTCTGAGCTAACCTGCTGCAAAGACATGCCGGTGACTGTGGCTGGGAGCAGGGGGAGAATCTCAGATGACACAGGGAAGATATGGGGTGTGCAGAGGTAGGGGACATGATTGTTAGCTGTGTCTACAGTGGATGTGAAATCCTTGGCTTTGTTTCAACTCGTGCAGAAGTAAAAAATACAGTTCTGTGCAATGAAGCTTATTGTAGGGAAATACTAAAATCAGCACTGCCTTTGCAACCTTATGTGAGTCACTAATGGATGTTTAGAAGTCTTAGTAATGACCACTTAATGGTTTGTCTGTAAGATCACCTAAGGAATTTGGAGAACTAGGTGAAATCTCTATTTTTGCTACAGAGCTAAGATGCTGTGCTGCTGGAGTTAAGCATATGATTGCACCTGAAGGGCAATCAGCTAAACTGGACCCAAATGTCTCTGTGCCTCAGCTTCCTTCTCTTCTGTGAAGCATCCTTGCTCTCATGTCTCAGGCATACCAGAAAGATAAATTCATCATGGCTGTGCATCAGTTGCTGTGAAATGGCATCATCATAGAAAGTTCTGGGAGGTAATGAATAACTTTGTACTTGATATAACATTGATCTGTGGCACTGCAAATAAAGCCTGAGCCATCCTTTGAGAGGAGGCACGTAGAAAGGTTGAATAAGAGTTTGCACATCAGCTATTCTGCACATCAAATGAGCCTGGGATATGATTCTGTGGCCATATCACGGAGTGTACTCTATGTCACACAACAGAGTATTTCACCTCAGACAAAATGGTTGGATGAAATTTGGACAGACAGCTTTTTTTTCCTCTTCTTTTCTAATTTATTTTTCTTTTAATGTGATTTTTAATCTCACAGCCGAACTGTGAGAAGGCAGCTCTTGCTTTCCTAAGAACAGTGTGTTGGTCAATCCATTGTCCAATGAGAAATACTTTCCTCATTAGTGATCTCTCTTCTTTTTCCCTTTTCCCCATCTAACAAACACTAGATAAGTTACTTCTAGAAATGCAACTTTCAATTTTAACCTGGTTTATGCAGCACTTTCATCACATTCCAGTCCTTTGTAATCAGATCACTTACAAAATTGCCCAAGGAGGAACATTGTTTCCAAGAAATATGAGTAAGATGCCATTTATGAGGATCTAATAACAAAACCAAGAGTTTTCACTCAAAAAGAAATAGTCAGACCTGGCCTGGGAACACTGTAGTAAATAGTTAAACTTAAAATCAATATATTGAGTTTAAGGCTTCAAGGTAATAGGAGAGGGCTGAGAGAAATGCTGGCCTACATGTTTGTCTCCCTGAAGAGAGTTTTCCAGGTAGTCTGCTGCCCACCTGGAGGCTCAATGTGCTTACTTCGTTGAGATGATTTTGCTCCGTGAGACAGTTTACATTTTGCCTTGGCACTCTTTGTAAAAGATTGCTGCATAGTGAAAGACAAAGTTCAAAATACCCTGTGCAGTCCCTGCAAGAAGCCTGACCCTCTGTTGCACAGCGCTATCTAGCTTTTTTATCTTCACGACAAAGAGAGGAGCTGAGGCAAAATGTAAACCTTACAATGGACAAAATAAGTAACTGAAAATTTAATTAGACAGGAACAGGGCCTTAATGGTGAAAGCCTTGCCTATAGCACATCTTCTGACTTGGGTGGTGCTGCAGGTCATGTCTCTGGTTGCAACAGGTACAAACAGGTAACGCAAAGGTAGAAGTAGATTACACAGACTTTTAATGTGTGAAAATGAATTGCAATGCTTGATGACACAGGATCCAGTGTGTTTTCAGCAATGGGCTATAGAGATAATAATAGGAAACTTGCATTTTGCTCCTGGTTGGACTAAGGAGGACTCAGTATTACACAGATGCAGGTAGCTTTTGGTTTGGGGCTGCAACCTGTTGGACCTCACTGAGCTTTATTTATCTCAAGACTTTGGTGGTCTGAAAAAGGTGATTCAGACCACTGTCCAGAGGGTGGTAACACTTAAACAGGTGGTAGAGAGAATTGCCTTCCCTTGCTCCTCCGTTCGTTATACATCACACCTGGCTAAAAGTTCTGCTGCTCTCTGCAGGGTTGTCTGGGGCTGCAAGCAGAGGTAGCACTTGGGAGACAGGAAGGGAAATAGTTGAAGTAGTGAACACAATAAGCTCTAATCAATTTAGACAGGATACTGTTGGTCTCTATGGACTATTTCAAAGAGATCTCAAAGGAGAGCTTAAAAAGGCAGCTTTATTGCCTGGAGGCTTGACAGAAGTTAACACTTCTCCTTGAAAAGCGCAAGTCAAAATGGATGAAAGTTGCTACGTCTAAAGCACAGATGAGTTTGGTGGGTGAATCACTAGGAAAAAACTTTACAAACTGTTTTGCATGAGGATGAGCCTAGGGAGCTCCCTACTGGTCTTTAAGTACTTATGAAGATGTTTTTTTCAGTATTATAATAGTTGTGAAAACCATGACACTGAAGTTGAGCCAGTTATATATTTTGCTTTTAGCATGGTAAGAGCCATGTAAATCTCTGATACTTAGGTACTATGGAGTGCAAAAAGCTCCTCCAGAAAAACAAAGGTAGTTAGCATCAGGTAAATTAAAATGTGCTCAGAGGTTGTTTCTTTAAACTTTTAAATTCTTTGTGGTGTAAATAAAATCAAATTCATCAAAAAGTTCTCTTCAACTTTGAAAAAAAATTATTTGATACTAAACCCCATCTACATAAGGTCTTAGAGCAGTTTCAAGGTTGGAATTCTTTCTGAAATCAGAAAATTTATAAAATTATCTTGGGTTCAGTTTTGATTATTCAATATTTTAGAAACAAAAAAATTTGTGTTTACAGCCTCTCAGCTACCTCTGCTCACACTTAGCAGATAGGATTATTTTATTTCTCCTACTAAGTCTTGCTGCTGAAGCTGAGTTACTATGTGGCAAGAAGCTGCAGGCAGATGTGCATTGTGGCTCACAAGAGTTTTTATTAGTATGAAGTTCCTACTTAGTAAGAGCACAAAATACATCCTGCCAGTTTCCATAATAGACCCCACTGCTGAGGAAAGGTAACATGCAGAAATACCACTGTTTGTTATGAGGCACAACCAGCCAGACAGACTAGGACAAAAAGGGCTTATCTTGCAGTCAGTTAATTTGAACAGATAAATATCTATTTTGGATTGAAATCTAATCAAGTGTTTGAGACAGTTCTGTTGGGAAAGGGCAGATGATTTTCACTTTGAATTGCTTCATTTCAAAATGTCTGCCAAATTATCTCGCTGGCAAGATGGAGCCACCTGGCATTTTTGAATGGCTGCTAGGAGTGGCTGCACGCCAAAAATTTGCCAGACTGCGGTGATTAGTTTTAAAGAACTTGGCCTATGCTGTTCTTTCTCTGTGCAATGTCCTCGGGTCCCTCAAACCAGGCAGATTCCTGCATGCTTATCAGGAAGGACGTGGAGCTTTTGGAGTTAGGGAGGATGGTCTTGCATCTGCAGTTTTGATCACCATGAGGTGATATGGCAAATGGCACAGGTGTTCCCAGGAATCTCCTTGCTTTTTGCCTTCAATCTTCCACTATGAAGTATTTGTTGAGAGGCAAAGGTTGTACATAGCTGCCTTTCAGTTTTGTGGAGTAATTATACTTCTGGAAATGAGAAGGTTGCTATGCTGGGAGGTCACAATGGGAGGCACAGGCATTCTTGACCGGGTATCCATTGTGAACATTCACAATGAAGAGGCTAATGCACCACTGATTAGCGTTGCCCTTTGTTACAGGACATTTTTTCCTTAGCAAATATGTAGGTTTGATAAAGCTCCCACATGCTGAATAATGACCTGAGGCCAAACACCAATTAATAGTCTGGTATATAAATGCAGACGGAAACAGAATCTGCCTTTTAGCCTTTAAATAGCAAGCCTGTTTTAAACAGCTTGACTGTCATCTCTTTAAATTCACCTAGAAGATTTGTGGGCTTTAGCTCATTCCCTGCATGGATCTTTGCACTCCTGGGCAAGCTTTCCAGGACCTTGGTGTAAAAGAAGCTTAGGCCTGCTATTTGTGTATTACTGAAACTTCTTTCAAAACTGCTGTGACAAGTAGAACAGCACCATTATAAAGCAAGAATTTTGGGAAATGTGCCTTTGGAACTTTTTAGGAAGGAGGAGGAGAGACCATCTGTTTTGCTTGTCACAATTCTTGTTTGTTTAAGATGTGAATTGCCAGAAATGTGGAAAGATTGGGTACAACGACAAGTGATAGAGTAATTTTCACACTGGACTTATGGGAAGCATGTGTTGTCCATCTGTGTGATTCTCATTTTATGCAAATTTAGGAAATATAGTCTTATGTCTAATTGTCCAAAGGTAGTCCTGAACATTCAAATGGAGGAAAGATACCACGCCATATCGTCAGTAGGCCTTCCTTTGGCTCCATAACACGCCAATGCTGAATGCTGCTTGTTTGAAACTACAAATCATAATAAACATTTATATTTAGAATCCAATAAAATAATGTTTCAGGGTCTGCAAAACACTTCAGACCCATGCTTGGGTTTTCCTGCAAGTGGAACAGGATGCCACAATATTCCTGAACTTCCTAAGCAGGTGTTACCAACCTGCCCTGAGTCACACGCTGATGCCTGCTGGATCATGATGCTGGGGGAATACTAGAACAGGCTGGTGAGAGTCTTCAGGCTAAAAAATACATAGCTGTATATGGTTAAAGCTTAAACAAGGCATTTCTGAGTTTCTGGGAAGAAGCTTTAATTTAAGGTTTGTTTTCGGGGAGGAAAGTGTTTATTTGCCTTCTTAAAAAAGAAATCACACTCCGTGGAGGGTGGTGGAAGTTTTACCTGGAGCATATTGCATTTTTCAGAGCTCGTGAAAATGATACTTCCCCTTATCTACCCTAAGCAGTTTCATAGAATAGGTCCCAAAAGATACACTTCCCCCCCCCTTTTTTTCTTTTTATCAGTTCGTGGTTTGTCTACAAACGATTCCATATTTTTTCACTCAGTATGGCATCTGGAAATGTGACTAGAAATAATTCTTAATTCCACTGTCACTGAAATGCGCACATTCCCAATTTAAAATACACTTTTTTGAGAGTGTTCAGTCAAGGAATGCTTCAGTGCTCGATGTTGTAGAAAGACAAAAGAGATCCACACGGAGTGAATATGAGATTCAGTTTGGAATTCTTATCGAAAGTTCCCATGAAATATTTTCTTTTGTTAGTGATTCCTTAAATGGTACAATGCCAAATGGATTCTTTAAATGGTACGGTGCCAAAAATTTAGGTTTGTGCATTGTTGCTTACTGAACCCTCTTTAGACAGGCACCATAGTTCTCAGGCTTTCAGGGTTTTTTAACTTTCTGTTGTTGTTTGGATAATTTCAAGGTGTTTCCCATTTGTGACTTTAAAATATTCTATTCAAAGTATGATGTATCATTAAGCCAGAAAAAAACAACCAATTCCTTACAATCTGTCTGGCTTTTGAGGAGAGCTCTGCTGGGTTTGTGAGCAGAATGGAAGTCTAGTTCATAATGCCTGCGGGTCAGTTCTGTGATGTCTGATATCAGAAAGGCTGTCTCTGGATGGTGGAAAGACAGTGTAGCAGGACCCCAGGTTTTGGCTGGGTTGAGAATAGTGCTATATATTATAAATCTCAGAAACATTTAGGTGTATGAAGCTAAAATGGTGTAAGAGAAGTGGACTGACTGAAGGGAAGAGAGAGATCATGACAAAGAAAATGAGAGATTAAGCAGCCTCTTAGCTTGCTGTGAGTCTCACATGGTGAAGGGACAAAAACTAGAGAAGTTAGGTCTTATGTATCCAGCAGGACAAGAGAGAAAAGCAGAAAATAAATAGAAATCCATATTTCACTGACTGAGGTAGAAATCTGTATTTCATAGAGCAGCTGATTATTCAGAGAAGACTCTAAGAGAGGGGGAATGACACGTTTTCTTTCGTCCAGGAGGATTATTCAATATGTAGGTTCACTGGTTTTCAGGTGGGCGAGGCTGGGGAAAGGTTTCAAGTCTCTTTTGGTGGCAATATCAGGCTGCTGGTTTTGGTGGTAGTGGGAATTGAAGATGGAAGAGGACAAAAGGGAGGAGTGAAGGTGACAGAAGAGGGATGCTCCTGTGCAACTCAAGATGGATGGACTCAAAAGTGAGGAATCTGCAGCCTTGTGAGACAAAATCTTTGTTCTCTGTGTGTCAAAAACTGTGCCCTGTGCCAGCCTCCTACTAAAATGTGCCTAACCTTGAGAAAAGACTGGTCCAGACTTAGTTATCTTAGGAAACTGGAAGCTCTTTTTTTTTTCTGTCCTAGACTATTTATTAAATGCATCTCCATGGTGGTGTATGGATAAGTACAATAAAGTTTGTAAGATTCTTGGATATGTGTAATTTGAGCTGTAAATAGTAGGTTATCTGAATATGGTACCACTTTCTGTTTAAAAATTTTAAATGGAACAATCAAGTAGATTTTATACATGGCTGCCCAGTAGAAGCTGCTCCATAATTCAGGTTTTTCTGTTGTCAATATATGCAAACTACATTTAAAAAATACTTAAATGTAATTTTTTGAATTCTGTTTGAAGAGAAATTTATATCTTTAAGCTAAATATGGCAGCCAACTTGCAATAAGCAATAACTTATTAATCTTTTAATAATGAGAGCTTGAAAATGAAGGCATAAACTGCAGTACTAGTTCTGCTTCCTCTTTCTTTGGATTATATAAGGATGTGTTTAAACTCTAGCTGATTCACTGAAACCTCCGGGTTTTCTTTTTTCTTTTGATGCTTTCATCAAGCATTACCTTATTCATGCAAAACAAGGAATTCAGGAGATTTGAATAAACAACTTGTAGCTGTCCATGTTTTCTGCTTGTATGTTTTAATTGAACAGTCTTGAGCTGTATGTTGCTATGTTACTGCTTTGTCTTTGTCTTTGCTTGCCTTCAACACAACTAATTTTTCCCAAAGCTTCGCCATGCTCCTGCCACACTGCAGTGTGCTATAGATGCGTCCTAAGCAAGTTAGCTGAAGTATCTCTGCGTTGCAAGCTGATTTAGGAAAGCAGGAAAGAAGAGGTACACCTCCTCTGTTCCACACCCAAAATATTGTGGAATCTGCAACAACTTCAGAAATTCTTGCATGTTGCTGGAGGTGGTTTTAGTTTTCACACCAGAAGTAATTTAATTTCAGCACTTAAAGCCCAAAAAGCTCCAACATATTGCTAGCGTGCAAAAATTCCATGTGTGCTAAAAAACAACAGCATATGGTTGGGTGGGGTGTGACCAAAATGAACATAGTTATCACATTGTGAACTTTCTTTTTACAGACTTGATTAAATAAGGAAGAGGGGGGCAAAGGGGGGGCATCTAGGACTAGAACCTGGAATCCTCTTAGAGTCTGTCCGTTCATCTTGCATAAACTGTGGTTTAAAATAGTAGACTGACATTTCATCTGAACATGAACACATAGACAAAAGAAAGGTGGCAAGAAGGCAAGATGTCTCTGGGGTGAATCGTCAGAGGAGAATGGTAGGACATGCAGGACAGAGGGGAACTTCAGCCCTTCATATTTGCCGTTAGAAATTAGGTGGATTGGAATTATTTGCTTTAAATTGGGTAGAACAAGTTTTAAGAGTGCTCATTTGCTGGGATTGTGTTTATCAGGATGTTTAAACTTTGCCTTCTGTTCTTCTCAGCATAATTTTATGCTGAGGTAATTGTAGAAACAAATGATTTAAGTAATCTGTGATGGTGACTGTATATACAGCCACAGTCATTTTTTTTTTTAAACTCAGGTCTTTTTTTCTGTTGAGTCTTTGTGACCTTATCAGGTCCTCGTATGGAAATATCTAAAAACTGCACAAATCAAAATCAGAAATATTTCTGGAAACTTAGGTCTAGATGCTTGACTTACCCTTCTGAATCCCTGGTGGCAAGGTTGAAACCCTTTAAGACATTAATAGCAAAAATCTCAGGTGACTAATATTAACATGCGGTTGTTTTGTGTGATTATGTGGTTGCAACTAAAGCCCCTCAACAAAGTGTATCCCTCTTAAGTCATTGTTAGTGCAGGGTGCCTGCTTAGTTTAGTTTGCTCTCGTCTGCTTTTTCTGTGCTCTTCGGGGTGTAAATGTATCAACAGAAGCAGAATCCTTATTTTCTGGCACATCACACGCTATTCTATCTGGTCTTCAGGTGTGAATACAACAGTAGCCCACCTTTGCCAGGAAGTGGCTCTTCACAGACTATTTTACTGTCAGGTTCCTGGCTCTCTGCATGACCAGCACTGTTGTCCTCTGGGCAGCCAGGGAAGATGTCTTCAACTTATATTCCCAGTGAAACTGTAATTTCTGCTGCAGAGGCCAAACACCATCACTGGGCCAAGTGAGCTATGCAATGCAAAATGTGCCCTTATTTTCTGCATGCAAGTCTGTCAGATGGTTAAAAGAGAAAAACAGCCCTAGTTTGTCTCTCTTTTTGAATAATTGGTGATTTCTCTGAACTCTGTAATCTTCTCTGGTTTCTAATGGTGAATTTTTTTAAGCTTTTTGTTGTTCCTTTTGTCTTCTCATGTGAATGGTCATCCTTGAGCAGCCTTAATGAGTAGAGCTTGGCCCACATTTCTTTATGTTCTTGTAAACAACAAAATAATTCACATCAAAGTCTATTCTTCCAATTTCAAAGCGAAGAACAGAACATTACTTTGTATGGCTTTGCAACTTTGGAAAATGTTTGAGTTTTTCTCAGAAAGGCCATTGCTCATGTTAACTATGTTAGCCGAGACAAAGCATCTTTTTCAGAAAAAAATTCGTGTTATTCTGTGGAACAATAGGGTCTGTCAACATGTGACAAAGCTTCCATATCTCGAGGGGACAATCCAGTTGATGCAACAAAGTGTCAATCAGGATGTAGAACTGCAGGAAGTTAACTCATGCGTACTCCAGGGTTGTCCAGATCAGAGGAAGAAAGTGCCAAAAGAGCTTACCCATCATAACCAGCTGAGAGATGAGCTACATATGAAAGACAGGACAGCTTGAAGGGCCCTGAATAGTGATCTCAGGAGATGTGTCCCTCAAGAGATAGAGACATGCTTCATGTCCTTATACAGTCACTTGAAGCAACTTGACGTGAAAATACTAAATAAAACATACAGAACCCCCAAGAGGGCATTTCACCAAAGAGCCCGAATGGGAATTATCCAGCCTTTTAGCAGGTGTAGGGCCCTGCCTGAAAGTGGCATCATAGACGTCTCCTGAGCCTTCCCAGCAAGCCAGTAATGGATCTGCAGCTTGCCAGATAGTCTGTCATAGGTTGTCAGCCACGGCTGGGAGGAGGGACGGCAGCCTCTTTTGTTCCCATGTCAAGCATGCAGAGAAGGGACTCCTAAGTAGATAATTCAAGGGGAAACAGCTGCTGAGTTCTCAATTCTTCATGACTCTCTAATTTTGCTTTCTTCTCTTGATGTATTAGCCTGCTGCTGGATGAATATTGCGTGCTGACAGTCAGACAAATAACAAAGTGCTATAAACTTCACTGAAAACTACTGTGAAGTGTAGCTATTTTGATGCCTATGGGAGAGCAAGTTGAAAAGCTTTCTTGAATGTGTGGGGCAAAGGATGGATAATTTTATACTCCTATAAAAGGGCACACTAACTTGATTGCCCTAGTCCTGAACTTTTAAGCCAAATGAAGTATTACAAACTCTTCTGATTTCGTGATTGTGAAGGGACTCTTTTTTTTCCCCTTTTAAAAGCCTCAGCACCTGATGTCACTTGAATGTATGAAAATTGAACATTTCACTTAAATAAATGTTTGAATTGTGGCTTCAAAATGTAGATCTTAGAGACATAAAAAGGCAGACTGTTGGTAAACAACGTTCCCCACCTGATTAATGTCACATTAATTTTAGGCTAATATCAGGCACCTCACTCATAGGTTTTGGATATTTTGGTTGACTATACTTCGGTGTTGGTATCACCTAGAAAACTGCAAAAGGCTCTGTGAACTCCAGTAAGAAGAACTTGTCTTGGACAGTTTGTGAGAAACTGACTGGCTTAGCCAGAGCTGCATAAACACAGATCCCTCTGATACTTTCGGCTGCACCGACACTGCCATCTGAAGCATCCCATGCTTCAGTCCTGAGCCAGATTTCAGTTGCATAATTTGTGACTTGCAATTTGCAGTTTTTCTGAGCTTGGCTAGCCTTGGCGCTGAAGTGTTTCTGGGGCCTTCCTTTTAGTTTTTTTTTCGTGTGTCCTTACCGGCGAGCCGTGTCCGCTGCCTGTTTTTGGGGTGCCACCGCGTGGGTGTCTCCCCGGCAGCCGGGGTGGTGCAGTTCCCCGCAGCCGTCAGCAGATGGCGGCATTGGACCGGGTAGGGCAGGCGGGCACCTGCATTCCCCAACCCCCGGCTCAGCACCGGCCGGGGCTTCTTATGGAAATATTTGACACCGGGGTCGTTTGGTGAAGCATGTGCCGTGTCCGAGCAGTGTGTGTTTCACTGTGGGGTAGCCTGTCAAAAACTTCCCAAAAGATGACATCTAGTTCTTTAATTCCTCTACTCATCCGCCACAAACTTGAGGACAGGCACAGCATTAGCTGGTTTATTTATGTATGTATCCTTCAGAGGAGTGAAGGTTGGCTGCCAAAGAGTACGTTCATGTTGTCAAAATGCTTCCTTGTTTGCTCCTTCTGACAGTCTGCAGGACAGGAGCCTCTGTTCCAGTGTTTAAGTTTGAATCAAGAGTGATATTATGACCTAGGCACCACAGGGTGGTCTCAGAGCACACAAAATTATTTTCTTTTGGATGCGATGAAAAAATCCTTATGCAAGAAGGACAGAAGGCAGTCATGCTCCAAACACACCTTATCTGCTACAACTGTTAAGGTCCTCAGACCCCAGGCAAAGATCAGAGACTTGACTGAAGAAATGCCCAGCAAAACCTTCAGTGTGGATGCTCTTGGCTCCAACTGTTTCACTGTATGGATCCACTCCTTTCAAGCTGTGATAAGTGTTAATTTTGACATAGCCTAAACTCACTGTATTGTCAGCTGACAGAGACAGTGGCCCATAGGGGAAAGCAAATGCCTGCAGTTTAGATACCTGCATTTTTATCGAGTAGGTGATGCGGGTAAACCCCATAGTGATGAAAGGCTTCTGGTGTCCATACACATAGAGCTAGTGTGGGCACCTTGCTGACTGTGCCACTTGTAATTTGCACTACTGGCTGTTTGGAGAAGAGATTCAGGAAATAAGGGTTTTTTTTGTTGTTGTTGTTTCACTGTTATGGCATGGTCTCAAGTTTCCTGCAGACCCAGGCAGGTGTTTCTGTATGAGTTATGCTGAGTTACGCTAAGTTATGCCAGTTGTGTTTGCTTTCTTCACCTCAGTCTTAAGCTTGTTGCCATTCCTCTTTTAAATCCAAAGCAAAAGCTGTGGAGAGACATTGAGAAATTATCTCTCATCCCCAGTCCTTTGAAAAAACCCCTCCAAGTACAGAGATCTAGAAAATGGTGGTGCTTTCATTCTTCAAGCTGGCATAGCTTGCTAACTGATATTTTTTGTTATAGTCAACCCTCAAATATGATATTTCTGGAAATGAAAGTTTTAGTTGCTGGGTAGAAGAGAGTTAATAATCCTGAATTTATTTAAAGGTTATGTTTTCTACATTCATGTAAAATTATACTCAGTGGTGCATAGAGATGGGTGGTAAATACTGTGAAGCATCCAATGACTTGGTGAGTGGGCATCCAACACCTCCTTTCTAGAACATATTCCAGGATCATTGCTAAATACATTTGAGGTAATTTGCAAAGTCCAAAATCCTGGAAGCAGGAACTACCAAATTTGGGCTTCCTGTATTACTTTCACTCCTGCTGAGCTGTCTGCTGCAGTCATGGCTGGGAAAAGGATTTCATGTGATACTTCTGTGACTCTGCTGCCAATGCTGCAAGGAGGATGCAGTGAGGCTTCCCAGACAACTGTGATTCCAGCATACTCCGACTTCTTCAAGTGTCTAACCTTTTACTGTAGTTCTTGATCTTTCAATTGAGGGGCTTTTGGTGAGATGTGTTTTTATGGCAAAATCGGAATAAACAGTTAAACAAAAGTTTCAATAAGATTTCACCAGGATTGCTCATGTGCTGAAAAGTGATCACGTTCATAAAACATTGTTGAAACCTTGTTTTTACACTGTGAATAAGATTTTTATTTGAAATTAAATTGAATGAAATTTTATCGAATGATAGTTTTATTGAAATATTACTCTGCTTTCCTATCCAGATATTTTGAAGGACCCACAGAAAACCCAGAAAGGAGACCTGTGTTCAGAATTATGCTTAAATAATTAAGATGTGTTCCTCTACTTAATTTGGTATCTTATCGGGGTGGCTTTGAATTGCCGGAAAATGAGCAAAAAATACTGTAATTTTTCAAAATGCTTTGTTTTTAGTGAATATAAATTGCCAATGAAATCTTACCCTCTGAGCCTAATTTGTAATAGTCAAGGATATGTGACAAAGAGCTTGTTCAAAGAAAAAGTTTCTTGTGTTTTATTTTTAAAGATAAATTGAAGGAAATATGTTGCAGGCAAGTTGTGCCAGCACTGCTTAACCTGCTAGTATCTTGGAGATTATTTCTGCTGGCTTTGTGGGCCTTTTCAGTGTGATCCTTGAAAATGCTAATTAATTTCAGGATTGCTGTGTGTGTGATATGCTTTGACATACACAGCAAATTAATAATAATATAATAATCTTTCTAAAAGAATTTTGAGAGCAATTTATAGTTCATGCCAGATGTCAGTTGACTGAGTAATTTAACACACTTGTGTAACTGAAAAGTAATAGCTTTTGCTAGCTTGCCATGCTGCTTATGGATATGAATGACAAAATTTATGGGTTTTTAGCTATGTGCATAATCCGAAAAAATTCACTCCCTCTTGCAGGGAATAAGCAGTACCAGAAGTGAATGTGTTTCAATCATCTGAAACATATAGCCCAAATGCTATTTTATTTGTTTAAACCAGGAAAAGACATAATTCCTCTAAAGGAAGTGCTGTGAATGCAAGTCCAAGAAAATTGTTCTTGTCCTATCAGTAGCTGCAGAGACCACATCTCCATAAAAGTCGTTAAAACAGCAAAGACAGCACTGTCAGCTTAGAAATTGTGCTAGAAAATACACTAAGCCTTTGGGCCTGGAATCTAAAGTGCTTCTTCCTATGTTTGTGCCCAGTGTAATGGCCCTGAATCTTGCGGGTTTTAGACCTAGATGTGACCTCGGGAATGGGGTTTGTGGAAACCACTGGGATCCACTTTTCCAGACTTGAACTGCCTGGAAACCATTCAGCCTGAGATCGAGTTCTGTCTAGAACACATATAGAGAGATGGGCATCTCTGGGTGGAGGTTCTTCCCCGATAGGTAGGTGGATGAATCGCTTCTTGTGGAGAACCAAGTCTAAGTAAGATTAATATCTCTGTCCTTTCATGCAAATAATGGAAAACCACTGAACTGAGTGGAGGGTGTTCCCTTTACCTCTCAGGAAAATGACAATTTCACAATGATCCTGCAAGTCATTACACTGAGCATTTTTAATTTGTTCAAATTTTACAAAAAGTGCAATATATGTTTGTTTTTTGTTTCACCATTTAAAGCAAAACACCTCCCTTAGCTGTTAGTTCCTTATAAAATGTCTTAGAAGCTTACATACATAGTGCTGCATTGTGAGGGCTCATCCTGGGGTATTGGAGTGTGAAAACCTTCCTGGCACTCCACTCTGCTGCCAGCTCCATCTCCATTACCCCTATCTTTCTCTCTGAGAAAGGATAAGCCATGCAAGGACCCATTGAGGTAAACAAATGTGGGGCTTTTTAAGTTAAATTAAATGGGATAACCACTCTGGAATGTAAGGAAGGAAACTACAAGTTTGGTTCCTGCCTGCCTGCAATCAGTTTCCTCTGGCTGAGACTATGATCTCAGCTGCAATGGAAACTGAGTGTGCTGGATCAAATCTTGGGGTTTACTTTCTTTTTTTATGTTTGTGGGTTTTTGTTTTAAGGGGTGTTTATGCTTCTCTTGTAGTTTTAAAAATAGCAATTATCTTACCCTCAGATAATTACACTCAGGAATTTCCCATGCATGCATTTAGATGCCCAAATACATCTTTGAATCTGGGGTCAAGAGGCAGAAGCCAGGTGAGGTGAGAGGAGGAGGACTGAAAGTGAATTGGCTTAATCAAAAAGGGATGAGAAGTTGGTGAACGGTACAAGACCACAATATCTGCTTCACTCCCTCTCCTGCACTGAAATCCCACTGATCTGGAAGATCTGTGACTCAGATGCAGAAGCAAGAGAGCAGATACCGTCTGTGATGTCTCCAAGAAACCTTACAAGGATTATGAATGGGCTGGCTTGTGATTGCTACTTACCATAATTTCTTTCAGCTTCTCACAACTTTGATATCTATCAGTTTTTTCATCTAAAGATAGCAGTCAAGAGGCTCTTGAGAGTAACCCACATGTGCAGTGCCTAGCAGGGAAGGACCTTGGCTTTGAAGCACCTTCCACAGCTAAGATAAAAAGGAAGAGTTACGAAGTGTGCTCCAGCTGTTTTATGAGTCATTTTCCACTTTTTCATTGGGAACATTTGACAGGGTTATCCTATTAACACATGTTATGGAAAACTACAGTACTCTCAGGGGGTTGTTTAGAAAATAGTTTTTCTCATCAGTAGCCAGCTAGGAGCTGATGCTCTTTAAGGCATCACAGTCTATACATGCTCTGGAAGCCGATCACAAGCCAAACCTAGACATAGATTTCCATGCCCAAAAGCAAGGGGTCACGATGGGGAAAGTAAGGGTAATGCTGTAAGTGCTACTCAAACTTGATTGCCTTATACATGAGCTGATCTCAGCACCACAGCAGGAGACAGCCTGTCTTACTTTTTCTCCTCAAAAAACTGTGCCCCAGAGAATGCAAATAGGCCCTGTGCATAAGCACTGTAGATCTGTAGTGCCCATGAACCCATATGTTTTCACCATGTCTGATAGACAGGTTTTAGTGATTTTGCATGAGATTAGCTGGCCATTTTAGGCTAGAGGGATAGATAATGCTCTGCCTCTGATACCTTCATGTGAGGAGGTTTCCCAGTTGGGTTGCCAACTGGATAGCTATCTGGAGAGCATCTCTGAGGCAAATGTTTTCTTTTATTTTGATTGAGAATTTTAAATCTAGCTCAGAAGATTTCATCCAGGCTCCTCTTATGAAAATAAGAGGGGAATATTGTTTTTTCTGTCTTTCTGAGGCCAAAAAAAGCAGGGAGTAGACTCATGGTCTACAGGCAAGGCTATGGTTAGCACACATTTCTCCAGATGACCTTGATCTTGTTTACACCTTCCTGCAGATTTGACTGAAGTCATAGAGATGTATACAAGTATATCCATGCAAACTTTCTTCTGGATAACAAAGACAATTTAAAAGGAATCTGCATTACTTGTAACAGTAACTATGTTCACTTTACTTATCATGTTGCAGGGTTCTTGTTAGACAAGACATGATTAATAGTTTTGATAACAGCCTTAAAAATCTGCTCAATATAAGTCATGCCTTCTACATTATTCTGACTACAACCGTGTGCTGTGGTTCTAAGAAGTAATTTGCTTATTTATTTTAACAGCCCATTTAATGAAACTTTAATGAAGAGCGGTCCTTATGGCAATCTTGGGCTTCGTGTGTGTAGGAGGAATATTGGATCAACGTCATCTGTAACATTTTTAGCTTGGGAGTTTTATTGGTGTGTTAGTAGAAGGTCTGTGTTTGCAGTCTACTTTTGTGGCAGTGCCACAAACTGAATGCAGTTTCTCAAGAGACAAGGACTTGCCAAATGCTGTCCTTGTCACAGGAGAGGCTACATGAGTAGCTACAACATCAGACTAACCATGGCTTCAATGGCTTGTTTCTTTTATCACTTCTGAGAGCAAGGAAGCTGTGTTGAGTTTGAGAAAACCACAGCAGCAAGAGTGAAGGAGTAAGATGCTCTCTTGGGTGTGTGTATGTCTGTATGGTGGCTCACTCCCCCTGCTACACCCTCCCCAGTAATGTACGAGAAGTGTAATTTTTTTCCTCTGATATGAAACACGGATGAATTTGGAAATCTTGTCACTTTTTCTTTTAAATTTTCTTCTGGCCGGCTCCACTTTATTAAGTTAGCATATTTATACCAAATGGGGAGTTTTGAAGTTGACTGGAGATGTCTCTAGGATCACCACTGCCATTATAAAGCTAAAAATCTAAAAAGAGGATAAATCCCTTTTGTATGGCTCTGTAAGCAGCTCTACTTGCAGCTTAGATTTACATATCAAATGCATTTCGATCTCTTTTTCTTCTGAGTACTTCTGAAACAAGCTTGTTCTTGAGGGCATTTGTTAAATCATGCCACTTACGAGCTTGCAGATAGTTCCTGGGCCACTGTAAAGTGTGACCGGTTATCAAGTTTTTTACTAAAGACCTATGTGCCTCTTCAGAGTAACAGTGTTGCTTTTCCCCTATCCCCTTACACAGCTTCCTGTTGCTTATTCCTTCCATGTATTTTTGTCCCTGTACAAGTACAACTTGTTGCGGTAGTATTTGCTGAAATGGAGGAGGAAAATGTCTGAGTTTCGCTTGAACCCTGCAAGTTAGGAGTGGGCTCTCAAACACGAGATTCCCATTGCAGCTCCAGCACTGAGAGGGCAGTGGGAGAGAGGAAATGCATGGCTAGGGTAGTTGATGGAGAAAGTGGAAATGCCCTCAGCCTCACACTGTCAGGAAGAGAATAATACCTAGCTCTGTGCTGGAGCACACCTGGGATCGCTGGGTTGGGGATCAGACTGCGAGGCTGGTGAACAGTCCTCCTCCCTCCTGCACTGTTTGGGGACTGGACTGTCTGCACAGTCCTGCTGTACCACTGCTGAAGCACTTGGGCACGGAATTTATCCCATTCTTGAATTTAACACACATGCTTTCTGCAAAAAAGAAAGGTAAGTGGTGGAGGGTGTTTGAGAAAATCCGTTACTCATGGAAACGTGTTCGACTGAGCCTTGAGGAAAGGAAGGACACTTTGCATGATTAAACGCCATTTCCTACCTTGTACACACACACATACAGATGTGTGCATGCTCATATGCACATACCAGTTGTGACCAGTTCCAACAACTATTCACAACATAATCAATTGTTACGAAACTACAGCATCAAGCTGGAAGCCATTGTATGTTGCTATGGGTATCATGGTTCACCTAGAAGAGCAAGAAAAATTAGTGATGTAGGGCAGAGAACCTGATTTTCTGAAGTGGTGGACTTCTGAAAATGAAGCTCTTCAAAGCCATATTAAGCCTTGACTATCAAAAACATGAAGTCAACTTTCTGCACTCTATTATTAATACTACCATTAGTAGTAAAAGCAGAGAAAAGTGAAAGAATATGAGAACAGCACTGCATTGTGAACAGATATTAAATGTAATTGTTTATTAAAGGATGTTTATTAATATTACTTTAAATTATAAAACTGATTCAAAAAGTCACTTACCATTAAGAATGTGCTTGAGTGTATATCAAATCCTTTTCTGAACTGACTCAATAACAAAGGAAATGGATTAGAACTAAAAGTAAACACCAAGGATGTCTTCTGGCTTTAGAAAGTTAAATATAGTGGCAGCACTTTAACTTATGTGAAAGGAGCAATAGAAGAAAACATAAAATTCGTATTTTGGAAGATTTTTTTCTTTTCTTCTATAAATGCAGTATTTTAAAGCTTCTCTCTTCTCTAGGTCCCTTTGTTTCAGTAGATGTGTAATAAATGTATGTGTATATTTGTATGCGCACACACACACACGTATATGTACTATATGTAATTGATGTCCAAATGTAACACATGGGAATAAATAAACATGTAGCCTGCAGATGATGCTGTAGCTTGAAGAAGTGGGCCCTGACAGGAAAATTTGGTTATATAATAGTACTTCCCAATAGCATGCTTGACCAAGTTCTCAAAGTCTCCCCTTTCTGAATCACTTTCAGCCAGACTAATAACAAAAAAGGGAAAAAATCACAGGCTATGCACTTTATGCCAATGATAAAGTGAACTGGCAGAGTTCTTCACAGCAAATTTCCAGATTTTCTGATTATGCCCATTTAATTCCCAAAGCCCTTCTTAGAAGTTCGTTAGGGGCTCTGATTCCTATAGAGCTCTCAAGATCCATCTCCACCCATACAAAAGTTAGAAAATGTGTCACTTTGGACAATTGCCTATACATTAGACTGTCCCAGTTAAGTAGCCCCTACTGCCCCTACTTTGCTATAAACACAGTTGTATCATTTAAGTGATAGAGAGCAGCAGAGAGAATCACATGCATTAGGTCCTGAAAATGTAATGTTCGTAACATTGCTCCTCTGTCCTGCCAGCGCTTGACCTGCAAAAATACTTACTCACTTTGAATAAGAGAGCTTCCCTAATTACCAGTACTGTGGTGATCATACCTTTCCTACACTGGGAATTGAGAAGCTGTGCTGGTGCTTCCCAAACCCCAACACTGGGCACACAACCTGCCAGAGGGCTGCGTGATGTATATACACACGTGCTTATCTGTCCTGCCACGGTAGGCAGATCTCAAGAGCTTTAGATAGGTAGTCACCGAAGCCTAGACTCAGAACTAGTGCTGAAGTGTGAGCTTACCAGCAACTGACTGTCCCTGGAGTTCTCCATGGTGAGAACAAGCCATTAGACAGAAGATTGCAAATATTGCTGAATTGATATACATGTTGTCTGGCGACTGCTGTATCTGAGGCTGCTGGTGTGGTTCTGCAGACCCTGCTGTGCCAAGTTGTCTTCACAAGCCCTCCCAGGAGCTGTCTGGAGGAAGGGTAGTCAAGCCTATTGCATTGTATTTGGATGAAAAAAATAAAAGAAAGCTGGATAAATAAACTTCTTAATATTACTTTTTCTTGTTTCAGTAGCTGGGCACCCCTGAGATGGTGTATTGAAATAATAAATCAGGATCCTGTCCACAAATCTGTGATCTCTTTAGAGATGCAGATTTTTTTCCGTACGCGATGATATTTTCCAAACACCTTTTAAATAATTCATAGCCAGGACCAAGCATGTAGAAGACTTTTAAGTACAGAGTGTCAAGTCATTTTTCTTATTCGTCTTCTAAGTTCTTCCTGTGCACTTTCCAGGGTTTTGTTTTTCTGAAGCTGCTTGTTTGGGAGAGCTCAGACAATTTTTGACCCTGTTAACATACCTATTTCACTATATATTCTCTCACTGTTAGGCAAACAGAAAAAGTAGGGAATTCAGTTCTCCTAAATTGGGTCCCCAGAACCTCTCCACCTCTCCTTATATTTTTCCTCCAGAACCTTCAGAAAACATGATCTGTTAGTGTGATGTCAGCTACTCCCTCCCTCCCAATGTAATCACTTTCTAAGCATGTCAACTCTCAATACGGACAGGAGGGCATGGCAACTCTGCATGCAGCTTGGGCATTCCAGCTCCAGTCTGTCTCACCTAGGGGTAGAAGGTTCATTTCACCCAGCTTTACTCCTAATGCTGAGCAGTGTTGATGGTTAAAACCCCACCTTGTCCTTCTCAGCCAGAAGAGCAGTGGCTGCTGGTATAACTGGGTTGTTAGGTTTTTAAAATTAAGGAAAACATAGGAATCATGTGCTATAGGATGTAAAGCCAGAAACATGACAGGGAAATGGAGAGTTTAGGATGGGGAACATACGAAATACTAGTGTGCATTATATTGATTTGTGCTGCATTAGTTAAGGAGTCTATATATAACACAATAATTTAGTTTTTCCTTGTAATTCTAGCAGATTCAAAGCCAACTCTCTAGTGCCTGTTTTGTAGAGATTTTTCAAGGGCATTTCAAAAGATCAGCATCTTTCCTTTTCGTTGATAAGGCTGTTCTGATTTAGCTCTGATGTTTGTAATTGCTTCACAGGAGTGGTTACTGCCTTTTCCTTCTTGGACTTAGCTACTGCTCGCCTTTGTAGGTCTTTCTAAATTCCAGATCTGGGCATAAATAAGCAGAAGGAAGGATTTGTCCTGTTCCTTAGCAGACTTCCATATCCCCTCCTTCAGAGCAGGTTTTGGGCTGGAATTGCAGTCCCAGGGCTCAAGATTTATCCTAAATCACTATCCTCTCTGCCTTCAGCCTACTTCACGTGACTCAAGGAAGAAATACGCTGCAGTCAGGAATCCAACACAGCTTCTGCTGACAAGTTTTCATCAGGAAAAAGCTCTTCAAAGACATCCCTTAAGCATTTGGGACCTGTCGATGGTTCTTGCTTGCTGGACAGATTTGTTCTTACTTTCTGAGAGGGTGAGTGCTTGAATAAATTGAACAAAACTGTGTGCACCTGGAGACATGAAAACCTGGTGATTTTTGTGTTTGTCACAAAATATTAATATCTGCTGGAAAGAAGCTTGCTTGCACAAATGTCTTAAGCTGAACACAAAACTATGAGCATATGCTGTATTGTAAGTCAAAAGAAAAAAGTAATTTTCACAGCTCTATTGTTCTTTGAACTATTTGTCTGCTTTCTGTGCTTCTCCATATTGCTATACAAACTTCTGAAATTGCAGAATTATTATTCTTCACTTAACCTTGTATGGAATCTCTCAGTCTTCATTTCTACTCAGGATCAGTTGCAAGCTTCCTAATAAATGCTCAGCTTCTATGTTCCCCAAACAGTTTTGATGCAGATCATCTTTGCTCCTTCATATCCACATGTGAGCTACAGAATATCCTTTATCTTGCAGGCTCGTGCATTGTATCTGGACAGGCAGCAGTGCTTGTATCTTAAAATGGTAAAAACAATCATGTGTTTTCAGTTCTAACCTCTTGTTTTCCTATATTTAGGATTTCCTCAAAGTTTTGCGTCCTTAGGTGACTTTTCTCCGACGCATTCTTTGTCTCCAAAAGTGAGAGAAAATACAAAAAAAAAAAAATTATGTATTGCTGAAATTTATAACATGATGTAACATGACTTTATGGACTGCTAAATGTTTGAAAATTAATAGATATAGTTGATATCTGGTGTGCATTTATTTATCCATATTTTTTAATCTATATATACCTGTGTGTGAATCACCATGCAGACACCAGCAATGTATCTGAGCTCCGATGTGTGTTTAATGATAAATATCTGGGACCTGCGGTTCTCTGATTGCTTGCAGTTAGTGTAACATAAACCTTGTTAAATGTTCTTCTGTCAATCCACAAAATCTATAAACAAGTTATCTTTGCATTTTTCTTACCTCTTCACTTTAAATCAGAAAAATTAATAAAGGGAAAAGCTTTTGAATCCCTTGATTTAGCAAATTTATTTTCAGCAATGTTAACAAAGGCATAACACACCTGGGTTTTCTGTTCCTGTAAGCTTACAATATTATTGACACATTGAAGTCTTATTATGTGAGTTTTGTGTTAACGACAGAAAGAACACTTCAAAGAAGAACAGAGGACTACTTGTATAGCACTGCATTCAGGATTTATTAATAATTTTTTTAAGAAAAAAATGCTGATTCATTGAAACCAAGCAGTGAAATTGTAAATTTTGTTAAATTACCTAATTCAAACATACCTCGGATGAATGAATTAAAAAACCTTGTTGTTAACATTTTCATTTGAAAATACTTCTCTTTCCTTCCCTTTCTCACTTTCTTCTGATTTCTCTTTGATTTGCCTTTTTTTCTCTGTCTCTTCATCTTTCACTTTCTATATTGCTCTCATTCTTTCTCTTTCTCTCATTCTCTTTCAAAACAATGTTTTCTTTTACAATTGTCCTAGATTTTGGGCTCATAAAAACACATGAAACATTTTTCTTGATCCAGGCCAACATCTATTCTATTTTTTCTTTAAATTTTTTTGAGATTTCAACATGTCAGAGAAAATAATCAGAATATTCTTCCTAGTAAATGAATTCAGGTACTCAGTCTTAAAATAATTTTTTTGCTGTCCTTCACCAGCTTACAAGAAGGCTATTTATTAATTTACTTTCCTTTATGCCTAGGTTAGGGTTTGGGAGTTTTTTTCGAGGTAACATTAGTGCTAACAGCCTAATAGTACAACTACTTCTTTGCCTACCCGAGCGTTGTCTCTCCTCTGGTGTGTGCCGGAGCTGTCATACCTCCCCTCTGACTATGTTTTGCTGAGCTGACAAATCAGGTTCTTGTGATCAGCTCATGACTGGAGATTACTCACCCTCTTTGCTGTCTTGGCAGCCCTTTGCTTGACCACAACTAATCATACTGTACATAATCCCCATGTAGACTTGCCTACACCTAGGGTTATAGCAGAAAATAATTTCTCTTAATAGCATCCAACCGATCTTTTTTTTTCAGGGGTATATCACACATCTAGCATAGAGAAATTATCCAACAAAAGATACTCTAAGTCTTCTTCCTCCTACTGCCTCCAGCCACTTGTAATCCAAATTTATGGCATGAAACAGTTTAATTAATTCCAGAGTGTGATCTCCCACGTTCTCAAGCGACATTGAATTCTGTTTCTATTATTCCTGGTCCTTAAAGCCATTCTATTTTTTTCTCACATAATTTTCCAAAAGGCCTGCATTTTTCATAGACAAGGAAAAGTTTTTCTGGGACATCTCTGCTATTACTATGTATTTCTTCTTTTAAAGTAGGATTAATGCTCTGTTTTGTTTTCATATAGTACTAGAAGGCCCTGGATGAATTTAATTGAGTGTTCTATGCATAAAATGTGAACACTGACCTTGGTCATACCCATTGCTGTGTCAGTAGTGTGAACCTTCAGTTCAAGGGGGTTCAAGAGCCCCAAAGTGTCTGTCCTGTCCTGGCAGGGCCCTGAGCACGTGCGGGCTCTTATTCCCGTATGGAGCTGTAGGGCTGAAGCACAGCTGGGCACTGCAGCATGTGCTGCGGCATCATCTTAAATTAAGACTTCACGTGGGAAAGGGTGGAATTCCTTTCCAAATGTGTATTGCATCATATGGGCTTTGAATCTTTATTGTGTGTGTTTAAACCTGGCCCTTGGTCTAAGAGTACAACATCTTGCTAAAAAGTCAAGCTTACCAAAATTAAACTTGTGAACACATAGGTGTAGAAGATCTATCTGAACAGGCTCATATGTTGTTTTGATTTTGTATTGACCACGATAAAATTAACACTTCTTTTGTCTTACCTGACAGGTTTCTATATACTTCTTAAATACTTGTGACCTGAAACCTATATCTTGTGTCACCAGTTTGACTAAGGTGGGGAATCTAACATTTTAATTGTTTGAAATTGAGCAAAGGAACTGCAAAGAAGAAAAGCCCACCGATTTTTCTGTTTTGGGGTTTTGGCACTCTTTTCAAAGAAATTGTTTATTCTGATTGGCCTTTAGAATCTTCTACAGAGGTGAGATGAGGAACTATAAATCTTTAAAATAGGTCAACATCTCACTAATTATTGCTTTAATTAGTGACAGCTACATATTTTTTTTCTTTTGTTCAATTTAACAGAAGTCAGATATATCCCACTTTTTCTAATTTGAAAGAAGTTGTGCCCTTGATTTTTAATGGACTTCACCCAGTCTGTAGATTACCTGGAAGTGTCCACAGTCAAAAATTTAAAGGTTGTACCTCTAGTTTCCTGTCACAGCTGCTCTTTTCATTTTATCCACAAATATTAGTAGACTAAACATATATTTTCTAAAGAAGAACAAATAGCAAAAAGTTCTTAATCAGGTTTGAAAAACAACAGTGTGAAGGTAAAAGCTTTTACAGGGACCCGTACCTTCATTAAAAAAATGTTTTCTCAGTCTATTGTCTCAAACTCTGGACATTGAACAGTAAATCAAAGCATAAATTTTTGTGTGGTCCAAAAATAATTCCGGTAATTCTAATAGGTCTAGTCTGTGGGATAGGAATGGTGTATGGAATAAGTTTTAAGTTCAGAAAGGATTGAACAGTTATTTTATACATATTGTGCAAAATGACATATCACAATGTTGGGCTATAACGCTCTGAAGTCAGGAAGACCTATGTGTGTTAGGTTTCTCCATATTCCAAGTACTGTAAAGATGTTTCAAATAATTCTGTAATTCTCTGTTAAAATTGCCAAGAAAAGAATGCTATTGCCTTGCTTATTAACTCCTTTATCAGCTGCATTCATTAAGATCAGTTCAAATACACACTAGTTAATTGCTGTGAACAGAGTATTTTATCTTTCATTTCCTTGTATATAAAACTTAGACAAAACCTGTTAGTGATGGAGTTAAAAACCTTAGATTGCATTTTAAGTACTTTTGTACAAGTATTAAGAATGTATTTTAGTTAATATTATTTATCATGCAACCTGTACTTCACTCCTTAATAAACAGAATTACTCTAATATGGCAAATTATAAACCAACCTTAGCATGAACAGTACATGAGTTAATTTAATAGTTTCCTGGGGCTAATTAAATTGTCCTTAATTTACAGTTTCAAATATTTTATGCTAGCAGTGTATTTAAGATTTGGTGTTTCTTCCCTGTTTTCTGGTTGTGGGACTTCTCTAGTAAGATTTTCTTAAGACTACTTCAAACACACAAATATTTAGTATTGAGTAGTGCAGTGCTCTTAATGCCCACCATGCTATTAAAGCAGCGCCTGATTAAGCGAAAATTAATTCACGTTAGATTGCAAATTACTGTCTTTATTATCTCACTCCTGAGTTACTGTGGTAATTTATCAGTATCAGAAGAGCTAAGCAATACAAAAGAAATGCGAGGAATTTTGCACAGAGTGGGAAAATGAGTCTTATGTCATACCTTGCTGGCCAGCTCATCCACTCTCCCGCCCTGTGGCAGTCACCGCCGTGCACCAGGCCTTGAAGCACCAGAGAGGTCGCGTCTCCTGCTTCTCTCGGTGGAGGCACTGGGGAAGATCCTGCTGCTGGGACAGCTCTGCAGGGTGGAGAAAGCGGGACAGTGCTTGTTCTGCTGGAATGCTTGCTTTGTTTATTGCCCTGACTTACTTGTGCTCTACACCTTTCTTAGCCACCACCTTGAGTACAGGAGGACAAGTAAAACAAAATTAAATGTTGGCATTTAATCGTCCTAATTCAAAAGTTAAATTAAAGGCTTTTAACTTTTTGAGAAAGACTCTGTCTCTAAATTGGACAATACCTTGACTATGCATCTTGCTCTAGTTTGTCCAAGTGAAACTGATGCCCCAGACTGCTTCAACGGCTGCAGTAAGCAGGTAGTAGCTCAGTTCCCTTCCTATTTTCGTGTCACAGGTGATGCTCTACAGCTCTGAATTTAAATGGGACCGATAACCTTGATTCCCACCGGGAAGACATGAAAACATCGCTTCTCACACTCTACATTGCTAAACATTTAGAATGACAAGCTAAACATTTAGAATGACATGAGCTTGACGTTTCAAAGTTGTTTTTTTTTTATTCGAAACGTTGCTTCTAGATGGTTCACACTTGAAGTTTCCCGGGTTCCATTGCGGAGGCCCGGAGCGAGCCCGCACCGGGATTGCGCGGGATTTGCGCTGCTCTGTGCGCGGCCGACAGGGGGTGCGGCAGTGCCGGTGACCGGGCGGGGGCGGCGGCGGCGGAGGAGGAGGACGGCGGAGAAGAGGAGGAGAAGAAGGAGGATGCGGATCGTCCCGCCGTCCTCCCGGCCCCGCCTGGGGCAGTCCCAGCAGCCCTGGGGACACGCTTTGCCGCGGGGGCTCCAGCCAGGTGTTGCTTAAGGAGGGAAAAAGGAAAAATAATGAAAAAAACAAAGAGGCGTGCGGAGGGAGTGCGTGGATGTCCTCTTCTAACTGAAGGGGAGGCTGGTAGGCAGTGCTCCCTGCTCCTCTCTGTGGGGAGGTAACCTCGGAAATCAGGTTACTCCCAAGAAAAATTGCTGAGGGCAGGGCTTTTGTTCAGTTTTCAGAGCAGCAAGGAAAGTGGTGAATATTAAATGTTGGTTACTTTCAGATGCTGCCACCAGAACCTCAACGTGCCTACGGCAGCAAAATGACATCAGAACTGGAAACACACATCTCTAGATGGCACAGTTCATCATCTGAGTCTTCAGACCTTCATTGCACCCATTTTTTACATGCTCTGTCATCTTCATAGCCACAACTATTACTGCTATTGCAGTTTAGAGGGCAGCAAGGTTCCCTGTCCCTGGAAGCTCTCCAAAAGAAAGCTCCATCCATTCCAAAGAAAGTTCCATTTCTTTCCAAGCATTAAGAAATATCCTAAAAGCTACATTGAGAGATTGATGGTGGCAGGTTCACTTACATATTTATGTTTCTTTTGCTACAGAACTATAGAATGTTTATAACAAATTTTTAGCATTGATTTCCGAGAAAACAAAATAAAGTAAAATGTGGCAGATAATGTCTCAGTTCAGGGGTGGTCAGCTCATGTTTGTAATCCTGCAAACAGTTTAACTGAGTGCTTCAGGTCGCTGAGGACACAAGGCTTTTCCCTGCTCTCTACCTGTGTGAGGATCAATCTTGACTGTGCATCATCCTGGCTCGCACACGAGCAGGCAAAGATGGACTTTCCTCTGTTCTCTGCATGGCTCCCTTGAGATCCTGAGATGTGCTGGGTCTTACAAAGGACATATAAGCAAGAAGCAGTGATGAATAGAAATTGTTACAATGAGATGCAGCATAGAAAACACAAAAATGTGCATATATGTGTATAGGTAGGTGTGTACATGCGAACAGGTATGTCAAAACAAGAAATGAGAGCAGCTATGTGGCATGGCAGGAGCAGGCAAAAGACTCGACCCCAACTCACTGAGCTGAAGGGAAAGGACGGAGTAGCCTGTGTGCTTCATCTCTCTGCTGAACAGCGCAAGGACGATTACAAGGGGATGAAGAGGTGACAGGCTGGGGAAAGGACGGGAATTGTCCCCTTTTATCCCTTTGCAGAGAAGTACGATCAGTCCAATCTGCAATCCAGTTTTTTTCGTAAAAATACCACTGCTGTCAGCGCTGTCTGTTGAGCATAACAAGAAAGAGGACAAAGCTCTACGACCTTCAGGCAGACAGTGTTGTTATCATTATAGTTCTTGTGGTTATTGCTGATACTTAGTTGTTTTGCCTTAGTTAGTGTTTGAGAGCATCCTCTGCCCTGACTGGCTGTAGCCGCTGTTTGATGGATGGCAGAGCAGAATTAGGCCGCGGCAGATGGTTGTGGACGGAGACGGGATGGGAGCGGGATAGAGCCCCCGTAGGACTTGCTTCCAGCCCAGCTGTTTCAGGGGGGAGGTGGGAGGGACTCGACGGGCAGGGTGCGCGGGGGGAACCCGCTCGGGGACTCCGCCGGGGCAGCGGCTGTGCACTGCGCGGAGGCGGAGGCGCAGGCCAAGCCGCTCTGCCGCCGTCCCCGCACCCCTGCCTTGCTCGCCGCTCATTCCTATCGGGATGCTGGGTTTTCTTCAGCCGGGAACGCTCCCGTCGCGAGGGCCACCCGGTGCCACCGGGACGCGCCTGCCCGGCCGGGGACGAGCGGTCTGGCAGCCCGCGGCGGGAGCGCGGTGCCTCCGCCAGCACCAGGGACAGCGCCGGCAGCG